>JBBPQO010000290.1:0-12550 GCA_038092535.1 Xerocomus subilludens | reverse complement strand
CGACCTTTCCAAATAGGTGTTACAATAGCCTTGGAGGCATCGACCGACTTGTAAGCATTGAAAGGTGCCGATTCCCGAGGGTTTTGGGCCGTATCGTCACTCGCTCAGTAAAACGCCGTGGCTAAAGTTCAGTCCAGTATTAGCGTCTGGAAAACAAATGTCCTCATCAACGCTAAGGCAAATGAGAGGACTCCGATTATGATCAGAGGCATTACAAATTTGGCTTGTCAAAATAGGAACTTGACATTTTTGTAGAATGCCAGCATGGGATTCTCCCCATTCCCGAGTCGTGTCTTGTCTAGATCGCCATAAGTCTCCATGAACTCTGCGTGGCTGAAAACGCTACTCCTTCTTTCTCCTACAGGCAGTCCACTTGCAGAGTTAACGCCATCAAGTAGCGAGCGACGGGACGACGGAGAGAAGAAATTCGAGTCAAGTGAGAGGGGTGATGTATCGGAGGCGGAAGGTGACAGAGCTGCATGCTTCAGATCAAAGGCGTCATCGCTGGCACCAACCGGCTGCTCGAGGACGCATTCATACATGTCTCGCAGCTGCTCAAATGCGGTAGGGAATAAGATGTCGAAGTAACCCTGTCGAACGAAGATCGTTTTACAAGGTACCATTGTCCCGCGCACGCTCGTCTGTACGACGGGTCCGTTTGCACCTGGCACCGCATCGGGCAGAGAAGAAAAGTCCGATAGAAGTAGACGATGACGCGGGAAATAGGCACGGAGCAGACGAAGGAGAGAGAGCTGGCGCGTAGGTATGTATTCCGGAGGCGATAGGTTTGGCGCAAAGGGAAGGGTCGTGTACGCTCTTCTCAATGGGGAAGTACGAAGGTACCACGGTAAGCGAGGTTGGCGCTTTATGCGTTGACGGAGAGAGAGAAAGGATGCGATGAGGGGGTCAGTGATTCGTGTGTAATACGGCACGAATTCACCCTCTGCATCAACTGCGACTAAGCCCTGGAACGGCTCCAAGGTACGAGTGTCGTATCGCACGAGATCGTGAGCGAAATTGTCCACGACTTCAGCAGCGAGAACATAACATGGTGCGTGTTCGGTCTTGGTCCAGGAAAAAACACTCTGATGCTCGACGCTCACTGTGCGCTGTCCATGGCCTGCGCGATGTAAGCGGGTCCGCTGGGCATTCGCGAGCGGTGCACTAATCTCGATGATGGTGTAGACTGCGCGATCGTATACTTCGGGATAGTGCGCACGAAGATGATTGAGAATGTTCAATGCCAGAGTACCGTTTCCGGCTCCGAGTTCGTAAATCTTGAAGTCTTCGTAAGGAAAGTATTTCAGGAGATATTCGGACACGAGACATTGAGCGATGGCTTGACCGTACCACGGCTCAATCGACTTTTAGGAAGACTCGAAAGGACAAGGAACGGGTACACACACCTTGAATAGCTCGGTGGGTGTGTGCCAGATTTGCCTGCCAGGGCCATCTGACTCGACAGACAAGCTGCCACATTCTACATAGCGGTGCGCAACAGCGGCCTCAAACTGTGCAGTGTCTTTGAAGTTGCTGAAGTCGAACCCCTCGTTTTCCTCTCCAGGCGCTGTGAAGATGGTAGCTTGCTTGGAAAAGTAGCCATAGTGCGGATTGTACAGCGCGTCTTCTATAAAGTCGCGTATGAGCATACGGACGCGTGTCGGTGGAGCGGTAAAAGACTTGGCCAAGTCATTGGAAGTGACGAGTGGATAGGATAGGTATTCCCGGGGAACATCTGCAGAAAATGTGATTTCTGGATTGAAGTTGAACTTTTCCTTGTCAGTTTTACGAGGCGTTGGTGATGTCGCAAAGTAAGCCTTGAGGTACTGTCGCCGTTGACAACAGCGCCGAGCTTGCGCTAGCGCTGTCAGGAGCATTGAACAGGCGTTGACCGAGCGGAGCCTACGTGACTACGCGATCGGCGTTGATGTCGAAGATTGGCAAATCTAATCATTGGCCATTTCGAATCCTTGATTTGTACTCGATTCATTTGTCACTCTAGCGAGGCTCAAACAAGATGGACGTCGTGGAACGCAGTGTACGCTCTTGGGTAGCGTCCCGAGAAGATGCCGAGGTGGAGAAGCTTGTCGAAGGTGTGTAGACCTCGTCCACCAGAAAATTACTACTGGATGTCTCTTCAGGCATCTCGTCAGGCAGCGTCACCATTCTCGATATCGTCAAGGCTCTCGGGGAGTACCTGACGTCGGAAGAGGATCACCTGCGGACCAAAGGTGCTCCTTGCAGCAACATTGGTCGAGGCTTCTCTGACGTGCCATAGGCGTACAGATTCTTTCATTGGTGATCGAGCGATGTCCAAGGGACAAGCTCAATAGACAAGCTGGTATGAACGTTCGGAGAGGCTCTTCTCGCATTCCTGACAACCATATCCTCCAGTTCGAGTTCTGACTACATTCTATTGTTCCAAGCTGGAGGACACAGAAACGGTCACTCCAGCACTCAGCGGGCTCTCTCACCTTGTCACCTTCCCCTCTTTCTCGTCCCTTGAAGTCTCTGATGTTCTTTCTGGGTAAGTTCCAGTTCTGCATCTTCTGTTAGCAATTCACATCGATCTTGTAGAATCTTCCAGCATGTAAAAATGCAGTCACTGGTGCAATCCACCCGTTTATATGTCTATTGCATCGTAGACACTCTCGTACATAACTACCAGGACCATCTCAAAGGCATGGGAGACCAATTTCTTTCAAGTTATGCGACTCTGGCATCTGGAGAAAAAGACCCCCGAAACCTTCTCATCGCATTCAAAATCGCACGCGTGATTTTAACGGGTTTTGATATATCGAAGCATGTCGAGGTGGGTACACGACTTAGGAGCAATCACCAGAAACATGAACGTCATCTCATACGAGCCAGAGCTACTTTGACATTACCTTTTGCTACTATCCCATCACTTTTCGACCTCCCCCGAACGATCCGTATGGAATTAACGCTGATGATCTCAAAAATTCGCTCAGGTGTGTTTCGCTGTTTGCTGTTTTCTAGTCTTCAGTTTACCTGTGAACTGGTATACGTATTTGGATGCGTCACTGGAACACCTCTGAACAGAGCATGTGTCAGTGCAACCCCTGCTTTTGGGCACCTCGGCATGACTCTGTTCCTTGAAAAGCTTGTGATTGGGTCGTCAATCACCAAGGTTTGCGTTTCCTACGAGAGTCATTGCCAAGTAACATAGCTGCATCATGTAGCGGGACATTCTGCAAACGATGAACGTTTGTTTTCCCATTTATGGCATTGGGGTAGCCAGGGGATTTGGGCAGAAGATCTGGAGTGCGTTGAAACTCGAGGTGAGCATTGGACTGCTTCACACTGCATCAACGGACCATGTTCCAAGGTCTTCCAACCTACGGACTCTTTGACCGAAGAAATAGCTTTGGACACATTACACGCCTTTATTCTTGTCCTCCAACCAAGTCCGTCAAGTCCGTCTGATGGTACCGATGATCCCATTGACATGGTGGTTCAAACGATCTGCACCGACTCTCTTATGTCCATCGGGGAACCCGAGAAAGCACAAGCGAAAGCAGGAATCAAAGTCCTCTGTAAGCTTGTCGATGTACCCTGTATGTCGACATCGGCCCTCTCAATGGTGGATTGACGGTAGAAACTGATTTAAAGCCAATCAGCGAAACTCGGACATCATGCGATTCAAGACGCAATTAGAAAATTGACTGAATTATTTCATGATCCAGGGGAAGTATCGAATAGAGCCACAGTAATCATACTGTTGACAGACCTTCTAAACGCTTTTGTTCCTTCGGAAGCCCCGGCCGCGTCCCATCAACCGGAAAAGGATTCTCCCTCACTCATATCTTCCCTTCTGACGTCCCACAAAGATGCTATACTGGGGATGTTGATCATCGGATTGAAGTCTGCTCTGACACGTTTACCTGCGGTTCACGGACTCTCAAGTCTTACACGTATTCCCACTCTCCTGACGGACGCTGAACTTGGACACATAGTCCTTGAAACTGGAGAACTCATTGTGAAGGAGCCTGACGAGTTAGAGGACGTTACGTACGTGGATCCATTCAGGGATTTCTGCATCTTGCATGCATCTTAAGGATACTGACTTTATCCCAGCACTGACGTACTCTCATTGCTATCTTCCATTTCCCTCGTGGCCCCGCACCATCTTGCAGATCAAACTCTCCCCTTGCTGTTTGCCATGCTCCCTGACCAAGCACCTTCTAGAGATGCTCAATCCAAGCGCATGGAATATTGGCGTGCTCTTTGCGCCTTGAGCAAACTTTGCGTACAACCGATTCTATTTGAAACCCTAGTTATACGACTAACAGCCAAGCTCGGGTTGCTCTGCTCTTTATCCATGTCCTCGCCTGGAAGGACGACAAAAAACGAAGAAGTCGAACTTAACGCTGCATACGCGCATGCGCTTCTCTTAACTCTCGCAAATACACTTTCAATGAAAGTAATTGAAGCACGACCTGATCCAGACGTCTCTAAGTATGTCGATCAACTGCTTCCTCACCTTTTCCGGCATTTCCTCGAAGCCGCGGTAACAAGCGAACGCCGAATCATGGAAGATCACAGGCTGTTACGTGTGGGTGCACAAATTGTGAGGTTAGTAGTGGAAGCACTATCCGTCGAGTATGTTATCTGTCCCTTTGCACGCTCGTACGTTTGCGATCCCGCACAGACAACAACAAAGGTTCATTGATGCAGTGGATGCAGCATTCCTCCACGAGCAAATTAAAGGTGTTACTGGAGGAGAATTCCCCTCCTTCGCGGTAGAGTTTAGACCTGCTAGTGTTGGTATAGGTACTCATTTGATTTGGTCAAGACATTGATTGCGTTATAGGTTGTTGCTGGTGCGCGTCAGCGAGATACGATGATTCTTTTCTCGGCAGCCCATGCTCCAATCCGCAAGGAGGTATGCACTCTTTTTCGCATACTCGTATAAATTGCGTTTTCGAGTCTTAGCTTCATAGGTGTCAGTGATGAAAAATTCAGAGGTTGCAGGACAGACCATTCTGTCAGAATTTCTCAGACATCTTGTTCTGTGGTGCGATTCATCCGCTTGTAGCAGCCTACAAAGAGAGGCTGCGTGCGAGCTATTTGCGACGCTGGTGAACAAATACACCGATGGTGTGTCGTTCAGCCATATCTGTGACATGCTTAGATGTGACTTTTCTCAGATGTTTCGGATCTCCTGAATGAAATGCTAACAATTCACTATCCGAGCATTCTCAACAATCCTGGAGTCACCCCAGAGGCACGGCGCAGGGCCATAGACAACTGGGTCTGGGTAAGATTGCACTTGAGCACTGACTGCTACTTTACTGACTTCGGAATAGATCAGTAGAGCTTTGGTAGTCCGGTCCCATCCTTTAGCGTTATCGTTTATCGACTCCCTGTTCACACTCCTGGATGACGAAGCCGTATCCTGGGATGCGGCCCGCGCACTTGGGACATTGGTTGCAGACGATGGTGTTCTGACTAAACGCAACGGTGCTGTACTCAAGGTAGGCAAGAACGACGTTAAACATGCTGTAAGATGTCCTCACTTCGACAACTTAGATTCTTCACGTTCAGAAATATGTCAACGTCGTATTACCAAAGGTGATAGACGGGGCGAGCAAAGCTGATAGTGGGTCGCTAAACACTCCTGCTACATCTCAATGACTTTGTCGCGCGAACTTAGGAACGAAGCGAGAGACAGCCTATCTCACCGCTCTTGCGTCTCTCGTCAATGCAGTTCCGAAATCATTGTATGCAACACAAATGCCCAAGGTACGCCCATGCCTTACAGGAAGTCTCTTGATACATGTATGATCCCGTAGATTATGCCTCTATTGCTCCGCGGACTTGAAGTTGTGGATCACAAGATACGATGGCAAATTATCGAAACGCTCTCGCATAATCTCGACACATCTTCAGACGACAATTTGTTGTCGACTTACGCTTCCACACTTGTAGTAACAATGCTCAAAAATTGCACGATTGCGGACGTGCCAGAACATGTGAGTGACGCGTGTCCAACATCGGTCAGTCGATGATGATGATGATATACAGAAAGTTCGCGTGGCAGCATTGAAGTACCTGGCACTCCTGCCGGGTACAGTACGCTATGACTTGCTTCACCCATACAAGTCGCGCGTTTTGAAGGGACTTGCAAAGGCATTGGACGATCCTAAGAGAGCAGTGAGGAAAGAGGCAGTAGATGCTCGGTTTGTCCTTTCGTCGATCGACACTTATTTGTACCGAATGCTGACAACGATCCGACTTGATAGGACGAAATGGTGATTGTCCATGGAAACAAATGTGAATCAACTAACTGTCTTGGATAGGTACACATTTACTGGTTAAACTATCGTTCCAACCAATGGAAGGACAAACATAGGTGCTGGTAGGGGACACGAAGCAGGATGTGCCGCGGTTCCAGAAGCAGTGAGTACTTATCTAGGGTTGGTACAAAGCTGTGTAACATGCGTCCTGGGTATGGAAGTACATACATTTCACTTAAAACTACACTAGTCACCTGTAGAAGAAGACAGAGAAGCTTTCGGACATTTGAAGCTAGTAACACAGGGGTTTATTTCGACAAATTTGGCTTTATTTCGAACGCCGCTTGAAAAGAGTGATCGGCAAAGCTTGTACCACTTTGTCGCGGTCACCAGAATCATCATGTGGGTCAGTGGCTTCAAGTCCTTTCAACATTTAACTTGGGTTGATCATTTTGGTTGCTAGACTGAACATCGCAATCCAGAAGGGCGTACTTACTGGTTCAACACAGCAACACGAGAGAGCGTTTGGGAGAAGCCAGACGGTAAGCACCGATTATGCAACTAGCTCGTCCACTACTATCTCAACTTCATCGTAGATCTTAAAACCCCATTTGAGGTTTGAGTTTTCCATCTCAGTTGATGTATTTTGCTTAGCTTTATATCACAGCGCGCTTTGACGAAGACAAAATGGAAGGAGTACTTCTCCGGAGGGAGGAAATACTATTACAATGTGTGTCCCACCCAGTTTTCCTTATTTCAGCTCAGCACTCAGATACTTGGTTTCCTAGACGGAATCCAAAGAATCCAAGTGGGACATGCCAGATGAACTCCTCCTTCTCCTCGAGAAGGTTGAGAAGGAAGCCCAGAGTAGCCAGCTCGTGCTGGCTAGTAGCGTGTAAGGCTACCTTTCTGTCGTTCCGTGGGTCACTGGATGATTTTTATTTTATTTCCCAGTCCCGCAGCGTCACCTACTACCGTCGCCGCCCCGCCCACTGGCACCCCGGCTACTCCAGGGACGACAACCCTCGCAAATGGCACGAGTGGCACGGTTTCTCTCCCTGGTTCGGTCCTTCCATTCTCCTCGGGCAGCGTCCTTCCTGCACGACCAAATCTCCCTGATGATCCGGTGATCCCGCACAATGGCTTTGCAACTTTGGAAGAGGGCGAAAAGGCGTTCATGCATTTGTTGAGGAAAGCAGGCGTTGATGCAGATTGGAGTTGGGATCAAACTATGAGGGCTATCATCACCGATCCTTTGTATAAAGCGCTGAATACACTAGCCGAGAAAAAAACAGCTTGGCAAAAGGTTGGTTCATTTTCTTTGTTTTGATTCTCTATCTCATCTGTCATCGATTTGAGTGCTGACGTATAATAACACAGTTTACTGACGGACTACGTGCGAAAGAGGAAGAGGAGAGGGAGGCGCGATTGTCCAAGCTACGTCCCGCTATAAGGAATATGCTCAGAGGCAACCCCAACGTCTTTCATTACACGACATTTTCCACAGCTGACAAGCATTTCTCGCAACATCCAATATGGCAGCAAGCAAAGATGGAAGCAGAGAGGAAACTTATATTTGAAGAATATGTTGCAGAACTCAAACAACGTGAGGTGGTGCGTGCTTGTCTGTCCCATACATTTACAATTTCGCTTATTGTATGATGCCCATTGCTGAGGATAGCAAGAAACCAGGGCAGCGCGATCTCGCAGTATTTCGAAGATTGTAACCCTTTTCAAAGAGCTAGGCGTCGATGTACTTACGCGATGGCGTAAAGCCCACGAAATGGTCTTGGAATCTGAAGAATGGAAAAGTGATGAAGAGTTGCGAAAACTCCCTACACTGGATATACTTCTGGCTTTCGAAGATTATAGTCGGGTCAAAGAGCGTGAGTTTGAGGAGCAGATGCGGCGTGCCCAAGTGGAGAAGATCCGTTCGGAGAGGAAAGCGCGCGAAGCGTTCAAGGTAAATAACGCAGTTAATGTTTTACGTGGCATGAATTCGTTCTAACCACTAGCAGGCTCTCCTTCAAGAATTGGTTGATGCAGGCAAAATCAAGCCGCGGTCGAAATGGCGCCAGGTCTATCCTACATTCGCCTCAGATGAGCGTTATCTTCATCTTCTCGGGAAACCCGGTTCCAACCCTTTAGAATTTTTTTGGGACGTCGTTGATCAACTCGACCAAAAGCTGGATGCAAAGATCGCCACAGCTGAGGAATGCATTCGTCGAGTAGAAGTGCCAAACGAGTCCCCAGAGGATGCGGCCAAGGTCGCGGTAGTCGCTGCGCAATCGACTCTGGAGGAGTTCGCGAAAAGGGTGAGAAGAGATCCCGAGTCCGGCAGGAAGTTGGGGGAGGAAGATCTCCAAGAGGTGTTCCGCTGTGTAAGTCCATCTACCTTGACTTGTTCTTTCCACTGAACTGTTCGTTAGTTACACGACCAGGCTGTCAAGAAGCAGCAAGAGGAGAGACGCCGTTATGAACGCAAGCAAAGACACCTGCAAGATGATCTGCGCTATGCACTTAAAAAACTCTCTGATCCTATTGATGTCAACATGCCATACGAAGCTGTAGGTCTGATTTCTCGTTTATATGTTCGCCTTTGACTCATACAACTCTCCAAATGTTTCCAGGTCATACCCTTCATTGAGCATCTTCCAGAGTACAAGGCCATCGATGACGAAGAAAGTCGTCGTGCTGCCTTTGTTAAGTTTGTGAAGAGGCAGAAAGAGCGCCTCCGGGAGGCGGCCTCTGAAGATGGCGCTTCAACCACAAGCAGAAAGCGTAAGGAGCCAGCTCGCGATGGTGACAAGGATCGCGAACGAGAACGTGACAGGGACCGTGAGCGCGACCGTGACATGTACCGCGACAAGGGGCGGGACTACGAGCGTGACCGGGACCGCGAACGCGAGAGGGATCGTGTTGATCGTGATCGTGATCGCGAACGCGAAAGAGATAGGGACATGCGCACGTCTCGGCACCATCACCGAGTAGACGATCACGATATGTATACCCGCGACCATGGACATTTGGAACGGGACAAAGATCGAGACCGCGACTATCGGTCTTCCAAACACGCTCGCGACGAGCGAGATGGGAGGGATGACAGACGGCGGCCTCAGCGAAGCTCAAGAGACCACGGGTATGGACGTGGGTACGATGAAGCGCCGCCTTATGGAAACGAGGACGAAGACGGGGATAGAGTGCGGGAAAAACGCGAACGAAGCAAAGATGTGGGACGCGACTCATCGAAACAAGAAGACCGAGGGCATGGCGAGAGGGCCGAGAAGGTATGTCGATTGATGCTCCGGGGAGTTGTCACTGAGTTATCGCAAAGCGAGCGAGATACGACCCCGAAGTCGAAGAATCGAGGGAGCACAAGGGGGATAAATCGCGTAGAGCTGAGACTCCAGAGGAGGGAGAGATATAGTGCTATTGTCCGGCCTCGTTTCATCAATGAGGCTTATAATTATACTTCCACATACCGTCTGTTTTTTTTCTATGTCCGAAGTCTCATGATACATGTGGATGCTGCGATTATGGCCGCTATACGGCGGAGCTATAAGCAGTCGGAACAGTATGATCATTACAACAACTATGTGCATGACCTTCGCACTACTGCGGTGTGCTATGTATGTCATCACTACTGATCGGAAACTCGGGGACTAAATGTTTCAGTCAGTTGTAAATTCCAGTGCTCAGGATGGATGGACGGATAGGTTTTTCGCCATACCTATTCGTCTCTAGTTTGTGCACGCCCAACATTAGTTCAGGTCAGAGTCCGGTCGCGGAGCGCAAAGGTATGCACAGAACCGCCAATCAGACGAGATGTACCCACTTCCGAGGGTGCTTTTAGCCAGATGCAGACACTATACGGCTGTCAATGTGAATGAAGATTGAAAGAATTTAGGTCACCCATTGAACACGGAGAGGTCGCTGCTTCAAGGGAAGACTGGCCTTGAGCTGGCGTGTGTAAAAACACGATCTCTTTTTGTCTGGCGAAAAGAATGGAACGAACCTCAGTTCTACCAGCAAGTGAATAGTCTGGTGACCAGACCGTCCACGAGGCACTGAGCAGTCGACACTCGATGCCTTGTAGACTGATTCCACTGGAAGGTGAAGTTGAAAGTGGCAGGAAAAAAATAGTTCAGGATGCAGCCATGCCACCGGAGCGGTAAATTGGTTGCCGAAATTACCGAGACTAAGTACGCATGCCACGGAGCAGCAGCAGTATGTGTTGAGAAGTCAGGTTACCAGCACCGCGGTCCGAGGCCCCAGAACATATAGATGCTTAGCAACCTCACATAGCTCATTTGATCTCAATATGTCACCTGGTTCAGTTTCCTCTGAAAGTCGTTTTCGTGGCCAGAGAAATCCCAAGCCGAGCATGCTGAGATGCATCAGATGGGACTTGAAGAACGAAGGACGGAACTTTATTACTAGCATCTTTTACATTCGGGGACCATGGGTGAGGGCAGGGTAAATTGTGGATTAAGTCGTGATATTCGATAACCCGCTATGGTGACAATGGGAGGTTTGTGAACTGGATGGGGCCGATGCGTAGACGGGTGTATGGATGTTTATTCTTGATGGTCTTTTGGTAACCCTTTCTCCGTTTCTTCTTGACAACCACTTCCATTTTCCCTTTGGTGTGCTCTATGACGGTAGCCTCCACTTTGACGTGGTTGCGTGGCAGGAGTGGGTCACCTCGAAGGGTGTATTCACGTGACCCGATTTCATGGATGTCACGGAGATGGAGTATGTCACCAACACGGGCGTCTTTGAGGTGAGGGACGGTGAGGACGTCGCGTGGAGTTAAGATATATTTTCTCCCGACCACGGAAGCAATGACATATTGGGACGGTTGTGAACGGATGAGGTTGAACGCGGCGGTGGTAGAGGACGCGACTGGACAAGCGACTGGTCAGTGTATTCCGAGGATGGTTCGTGCATGCGCGCACCTCGGCCAAGCCAAGTCGCCATGACCGACAAGTGCAGAGTAAAGACGTAACTTGATACGCGCCCATCTCGCGCCGACCCAAGTGTTTCAATCGGCGACTCAAATATGTAGTTTTTGGCGTTGACCCGATAATTTCCTACTCTCATCCTCACCTTTGCCTCTCCGGACAATGCACAGAATCGCACTACGAAACTCGGCGCGCAAGCTCGCCTTGGCTGCTGCCCCCCAAGTTCGTTCTCGTTTCATTTCACTCTCGCTCGCGCGTCTAATTCTTCTTTCCAGAACTGCGCACTCTCGGCGCGCACCTATGCTACCGCCAAGCCTGGTTCGTATTTTCTTTCCTCCAGCATGGCATGCTTACATGTGCCCGTCTCCCGCTTTCTAGCTGCATCCGAGGTTTCCTCAATACTGGAGTCCCGCATTTCCGGCTCGTCCGTCAGCGGAAACGTTGAGGAGACTGGTCGCGTTTTGAGTGCGTTGTTCTTCACTTCCTCGTCAGTTACTGTCCTCTGAACTATTCCGTCAGGTGTCGGTGACGGTATCGGACGCGTTTGGGGTCTCAAGAACGTGCAAGGTACATTGTTTCTCACTTGTCCCAAGCTGGAAATAACTGGTATGCAGCCGAGGAGATGGTGGAATTCTCCTCTGGTGTTCGCGGCATGTGCTTGAACTTGGAGGCGGACAACGTTGGTGTTTCCATCTTCGGTAACGACCGTCTCATCAAGGAGGGTGACACCGTCAAACGCACTGGTCAAATCGTCGATGTTCCTGTCGGCCCTGGTCTTCTCGGCCGTGTTGTAGATGCTCTCGGAAACCCGATTGACGGTAAGGGTCCTATTGAAGCCGCCGAGCGACGCCGTGCCTCCTTGAAGGCTCCCGGTATCCTTCCTCGTCGTTCGGTCAACCAGCCCATGATGACCGGTCTCAAGCCGATTGATGCCATGGTTCCTATTGGTCGTGGTCAGCGTGAGCTCATCATTGGTGACCGTCAAACTGGCAAAACTGCAGTCGCCATCGACACAATCCTTAACCAGAAGCGCTGGAACGACGCCAAGGACGAGGAGAAGAAGCTCTACTGTGTCTACGTTGCTGTCGGCCAGAAGCGTTCTACTGTTGCCCAGCTCGTCAAGACCCTTGAAGAGAACGACGCCATGAAATACTCCATCATTGTTGCTGCGACGGCATCCGAAGCTGCTCCCCTGCAGTATCTCGCTCCCTTCTCTGGCTGTGCTATGGGTGAATGGTTCCGTGATAACGGCAAGCACGGTGAGTTTGATGAAGTCCTGAGTAGTCAACATTGCTGACATGATTGCATAGCCCTTATAATCTATGA
>JBBPQO010000289.1:0-12553 GCA_038092535.1 Xerocomus subilludens | reverse complement strand
GCGTTTCCACCCCCTCCTTCAGGCTTCGTGGCGTTTCCACTCCCGACCCCTTTCGTGAGTCCGTTCACATCGATGCGCAACCAACGATAAATCAGCCAGACCCTCAACCGAGCCTCGATCTCGACAACCGCCGGGACCGTGAATCTATGCTGGGACGTTCGTTTGCGGGACTCTCCTTCAAACACTGGCACGTCCCACGTTCCATCTCGACACCTCGGCTGCTTCCTTTTCACAAGCGATACATTATCGTCCAACGGCCGACCGTCATGGCTCGGACGTTGCCCGTACGGTGTACCCGCCTTTATTGGCTGCGCACCTGTCACGCCGCGTCAGCGGCCTCGATGCCGAGGTCATTCTTTGTCGCCCACCATCGCTTTTCCAGATCCATGGCACGCGTGTCGACGACACGACGACTGTGACCACGCGACTTGTCGACGTGTTTATTGAATGACGCCGATCAAACATGTCGAAGGGAAACAAGCGTACCGCCGTATGACGACTGATCGAGGTTGAAACATGACTCGAGTTTCAGACTACCGCTGGATTCCGTCGACAATCATTTCGTGCCGTACGATGTGCCCGCCACCCTATCGACTAGACGCCTGTCACGCGGCGATACCCAGGGCCGTTCTTCGTAGCCCCGCCGCTTTGACTCCAGATGGACGGCACGCATGTCGACGAAACGACGACTGTCAGCAGGCGACCACGCGACTTGTCGACTTTCGGGACCGCTCGCGACCGTTTATTGAATGACGCCGATCAAACACGTCGAATTAAAGTGTATCACCGTATAACGACGGAATCACATCGAGGTTGAAACATGACTCGTGTTTCAGAGCAAGAGTATCGAAAATCATGTTGCATGAGGTATGTTATACAAACAAAAGAGAGAAAGAAAAACAGCAGAAGAAAAAAAAACAGTGCATCGTACGTGGTCATGTGGTCATGTTTTTCGAGGTGTCACATGCATCGTCCAAAAAAAACCCGCCCGCTCTCAAGGTGGCGACGCCCCGCTCGACACAGAGTGCGACGTCCGAATAAATGACTGCTGAGGGTGCTGCATCTCCTGTCCGTACGCCTTGCCCGTCCACGGCGGCGGCGGCGGCCCAACGTGCCCCCGCGTCTGACTCTGACTCGGACCCTGAGAGTGCTGAGAATGCTGAGAATGTTGAGAATGTTGAGAATGCACATAGTGCGCGTGTCCCTGCGCCCCGTGCCCGTGCACATGCAGATGCGGCGTCCCATGGATGGCCATCATGAGCTAGCTATCCATGACTTAACAGGACCTGATGATTTCTTGCAGATACTTTCGAAAATCTTGAGTTTAAAGTGTGTGACAGACTTAGATTACCATATCCAATGATAAGGTAGAAGCATTTCATTCGTTATCATAGCACTTGCAGCCAATGAGTGATTATTTATATCTGACTCTCCAGATCTCCTATCCTATTCCAGGTTGTTGTACAATGGCCAATATCAAACAGCACCAGCAAGAAGTCACTAGTTGACACTAGCCAGTTGAATGGTGCTCTTAGATTCTGTAGTTTGTTTATGCAATTACTGGTTTCTTTCCAAGTGTGCTGGAACATTTACATTCTTTACCACTTACTACTACTCAACATACCCATTGAAAATAGGACAGACATCATCAATTTCCATGTGGATAGCCATTGTCTCAACTACATTTGCTTGCCAGACCAACAAACAGTAAGAGCTATAGTGTTGATGATATATTAGGCATTGATCTGCCACCTAGAATGCATATATTGAGATTAAACTTTTTGCCTCTTCCAACTATGGGAAGAAGAATGGAAAGTGCTGTATCCTTTCCGGATTTCAAACCACTGTCCTCTCTTCTTTGCCAGTCACCTCTGCAGTTGAGCAAGACACTCTACACAAAATCCACGATATTTTCTCTGAGGAGTTCCTTGTTCCATTTCACCAGTGTGCATTTGGTTGGAGCATCATACAGATTCCAGCCTCAATAAACATAGGTATTTCTTTTTCATTCTCTCCATTTGCATTTGCCATCTAAATTCATTGAGAAGTGCTTGATACCAGTGATTCTCCTGAAAATATGCTGATGTCTAACAATGACATGCCATTTTCTTTCTCTGATCCCATGGTGATAGCCTCAACTCCATTGACACCATCTCTACAATTTGACCCAGAAGAATTCTCTTTTGCTGATACACCACTCTCTACACTTGGTCACCTTTCAATGAACTCCTCAGACTTATTTACATTCATAGATGTTACTGAGGACCTTGCTGATAGATCTGACTGCATGTCCAATAAAACTTCAGTGATTGCAAGCAGGCAGAAGGGGCCCAACTTATCTTTACATTCTCTTATCTCAGAATCTTTCCCTTTGCTTGCAGAGGGAATAACAACTGGACACAGTAGACATGTTTGTAACACTCTCTCCAAAGCACCCACCCACAAGCCTGCAAGCCCATCCCCTCCATTTGGAGAGTTTGTTCTCATGGACATGAAGAAGTCGAAGCCCAAAAGCCCTTTTCCTCCCTCTTGGAAGTTCATTCTCACAGATCTGAGCAGCTTGAGGGCATCAAGTGTCCATTCAGCCACCACTCCAAATGTGGGTGAAACAATTGCTGACAGGGTTGCAGTGATAAATGGCACTTTCCATTCCACACTGCCATCTGTGCTTGACAAGTTACAACAGCTGAAAGGGAATGCAGATAGTTGCATTACTTCTGCTATCACTTTTGCAATCTGTGACAGCAGAACATCCTTGTTGACTTACGGTCTTATCCAGAATTGCATTGACAATGCCTATGAACATGAAAACTAGGGCCCTATTCTAGCAAGCTATGGTATGAAGGAGGGTTGGATTGGATTGGTCATCACAGTCATGGAATCCATGCAGAAAAGTCACACTGTTGATTAGTATGAAGGTAATTCCAATCATTTCAATCCTATAACTTGGCTAACCATCTTTGAAGCAGCTTGTATGTCTAGGATCACCAGATGATCACCACTCTTCCATTTGATTTTATGCCATTGTTTGATAGCTGTCAGAAAATGTCATCTTCCACTCTCTTGTTTTTTCTATTCCATTATTTTTTCATTGTTGTTTTCGGCAGTATTGTCAGCAATATAAAAGGTTTGCTTGTCTACCATATTTTCCTTGTTGTGATCCAGCAATATGTCTGTGCCCACTATACCTTCAAGACCTGCACTGATGACCAAAGAGAAGCAACACTGTTGGGACAAGCACAATTCCTTGACATTGCTGAGGCTAAGCAAGCATATGTCCAGATGGCTGCTGACATCATGAACAAGCATGCCTGGTAAGTCAATTCAAAGTTGCTCTCTCTCACACTTAACCAGAGTGTTCATAGAGCATTGAAATGGACAGATTCAACTCTTCATGAAAGATTCAATCAGGCACTCAACTCAATACATCAGCCCATGGAATATATTTCTCAAGGCTAAGCTTGGCAATGTAAACTCAGGTATTTCCTGATTGTTTTTGTCTTGCTCTATGTTTTACCAGATGATCTCAGAATGTTGTGAGAGTGTATATTCCCCTGCACTCATATCCTGTTATCATTGACCAACTATGCATCTATCCTAACTATTCTTCCTACATTCTCACCTCTTCCTCCCCCTTTCTCAGTTGTTTGCAATAGCCCTAGGTTGAACTCACTTATAACCCACATATTCACATCTGCAAAGCACAACCAGGAACCATTGCTGGTAAGTCTTTCTTCTACTGGATAAGCTCTGACTATGAGTCCATCCCTTGTTTATATTGGTCTCAATCCTATACATGTCATTCAATGGTTTCCAATTGTCTTGACACTTTGAATATTGTAATTGGTATTTGTCTGGAGTCCAGGGTATGCCCAGACTATAAAGAGTGTACCTACATACTCAAATATCACCTCCCTTCAGTTTGAATCATTCTGTGGTCCATCTGCCATCTCCTTTGTCCATTCTCCTTACATTCTATCCTCCTTTCCAGCACTTTTCCTTGGATATGCCAAACCCTCTGTCACATTTGCTATGTTCCAAAAATCTGCCATTGGCTTTCATCCAGGATTATCTGGAGAGTCACAGGTCCTGGTATTCAAGCTTCCAGAAGCTTTTAAGGACAAACTTACCTCTTTTTCTTGGTTTCTCTCTGTGTTCCCTTTGAAGTCAAGCATCTCATACCCTTCTCACTATACCCTGCAGCAGATCCCACTCTAGGTCTCATTTCTTGAGCTCTAGGATGTTTTCACTTTCTTCAACTGGTGCCCACTGCAAGAGATCCAGAAGAGCCAATTGTGAGAAGACATCATCCAAATCCACAGCTGGTCAAGCTTAAAGACTTGACCAATTCCACAATCTCCAATTAACATAGGATTCAGATTTCTTTTGCCCTATTATTTCATCTCCTGCTGACACTAACAGATCTTCAAATTCTTGTGTTCCTGTGGTTTTATTAGGTTCCTTGGACAAGTCAGAAAGGTCACACTTATTTTCTGCTGATAGTTCTGATAACTAGGTATCCTCATAATTTCAATCAGATATCCACCTGGCATCATGTGCCCCTGTCTCATCAAATTTCCAACTTGATCACCAGTTGTTGGATATCCACTCTTTATCAAAACTCCACAAAACCTATCAGGTACCCATCCATTACTAAATTTCCAATCCAATCAACCACCAGATTATTTGCATTTTGCTTTGCCTGAAATTTCTAGAGCAATTATCCACTCTTCATCCCACACAGATTTTTTTGAAAGGTTGTGTACCCCTGATCCTTTTCCTCTCTTCCCTTTATCTCCTCTACACCTTTATTCTAGTCTGCATCTCCTTTTTCCACTTCACAAAATTTATCCTACCTTTTTCATTTGTCTCATCAGCTAAAGGATACTAGGGACAAACTAGAAATCTCTTTGTCTTCTGCATTTGCAGAAGATCTCCACCACCTTCTAAATCCATTTCATTTGATATCAGGTCCTAGTTATACCTCATCAAACCCAAAAACCACGTTGAATCTGTCTCCATCACCACCTAACCCCCTTTCTCCTCCAATTGTCCTTCATATGGCTAATGCCTTTCAAATGCCCATAAGGGTACTCAGAATGCTTTAAGTTTGATGGGAAGACACCTTCTCAATACCTTGTTACTTGGAGGACATTGAGTTCTAGGAGCACACATGGTTCTCACTGCCCAAGAGCAGATAAGGGCCACTATTCACTATGCTGACTTAGATGAAGCCAAAGTATGGGAAACATTATCTGCTTCATCTGCCAACCCAGCTAACTGGAATGCATTCATAACTGCAGTTAAGGATTTGTACCCTGGATGCAAAAGTGACAATCACTATTGTCATGCCAGTCTTCAATATCTTGTTCATGACTTGAAGAAGAAGAGAATGAGAAGCCAGGAAGACTTGGGTGAATACTGGCACAAATTCACTAAGATTTCTGCTGTTCTCATTACTCAAGGAAAATTATCAGAAACCAAATGTGATTCTATGTTCCTCTCAGGCTTTCCACCTGAAGTAGAGAGTAGGATTTGTCACCAGCTGTCTATAGTAAAATCAGATATCCACCTGGACAATCCTTATCTGCTAACTAATATCATTGATGCTGCTAAGTTCCTGCTGACAGGTTCTGTGCTCCATATTGCATATACCACTGGATCCACTTTCATGTCACCAGATTTGTGTTTGCTGTACATTTTGCATGCTTCTTGGCCACTTCATCGGTAGTTGCCAGCACACAGAAGAATATCTCTACATTGGAAGAATTATCCACAGTGCTGACCAAAGACTCTATTTACCTGACAGTTCTCACATTCCTTGCATTCCAGGAGCACATCACATCAAAGATTGCCTTGACTGCATGGCAGCTGAAAGGTCTAGTTCAGTTGCTACTTCAGCTAACACTCCTGTAGCCCTGCATTTGATGTTGGATATCTGGTCTGTCATGGATGCAACTGAAGTTGACATGGTAATTGACTTTGAGCCCTTGACATTCATAGCTTCTATCACTGAAGTAGAAGTATCTGAATCTCCTAATATTGCTGACCCAGATTTCCAGCCATTTATAGCCCATGCTTGGGCGTCCTTCCAAGCTGCAAAGGAAGCTAAGGATAGCTGGAAGAGTCCAAAATGGCAGCATGTTTGATTTGATGAAGTTAGCATCTCCTCCAAACCCTGGGATAAATCCACAACTTCTAAACCAAACCTGCACACAGTGTTGGTCTCAGAAGAACAAGAACTGATCTTGCCAAAGGTACAGAAATTGCAGATGAACCCAGTATCAGTACCTCTTTGACCTCCAACACCTCCTTTGACCTCACACATTATGGAGAAATCTGCTATCAAATCTGGAAATGCATCTGCCTTGTCTCTGGCTAACCAAGTTCTTTCTTGCATTCCAGTCACTAATCCACCAATTTTCACTCCTGGGCAATACAGGTACTCATTTGCACTTGAAGATGATACAGCCTCCAAGTGTGTTCTAGACCAAGTTTTAGCAACCACCATACTGGTCATGGTCAAAGATCTGTTCACCATTGCACCAGACTTCAGGAAACAATTCTGCAATGCAACTACTACCAAATGCATCACTATGTCTCCCTCCTCACTGCAGACTTACATTGTCCAGGTGAATGAATTATCTGCTTGCAACCTGGATAAGGTAGATTGTGAATATGGCAATCACATTTTATGTTCTGATGATGGCACTATAGTTGTGCATCATAGCTTTCTCCTTCAATGTATAGATGGCATGGTGGTTGGGACCAAGCACACTCTCACATGCATTTTGGATTCCAGATCAGAAATCATCACTATGCTGAAGTGGGTTTGGCAGCAATTAGGAAACCTGATTTGCTCAGATCATCTTATGTGCATGATGTCAGCTGATACTAGCATTGATTTGACTCTGGGAGTGGTCGAGAACCTATCCCTGTTGTTTGGAATTGGAGAAATTGTATTGCAGGTACAAGTGGTTGATTGTGCTAACTTTGACCTACTCTTAGGTAGACTGTTTCACTGCCTCATGTCAGTGACTACCAAAGATTACCCAGATGGCATGCAGACTATTACCCTATGAGACCTGAATAGCAGAAAAGAATTCCACCTACCAACCTGTCCTTGGACAGACAGATATTTGTGATGCCACAAGGGCATGACCTGTACTAACCACCAGAGCATAGTTGAGCTGGCTCAATGATCTGCCTTTATGGTGGGGAGATTCTGTAAGATTCCCAGTGGCCAATCATCTTTTCCATATTACCCCTTTGGTGTCTGATGCAGATAAAGTCCAGAAATCCATGGAATTCACTTCCATGCTTTCTGTTCAAATCACTACCCCTTTGCCTTCTTCTAATTATGCATTCCTTTCATCCCTTCAATCTGTTTTGACTGATGCTAATCTTGCTGCTCTCTGGTCAGTTTATCATTTTAGCCATTCCCTCCATGCATTTGTATATAAACCTGTTGCCAAAAAGATTCATTCAATTTCCACTTCTGTTACCAAAGACTTTCATATCATTCGGCACTTACCAGACAATCCCTTAGAAGGTTTACCTCCTTTGCCCACTAATCCCCTGGAATTTATTCCTGGAATCTGCTTTACCCAGGAACATGTGGATAACTTGGACCTTGATCCTGCCAAGTGGCTTTGGCCAGAAGAACTGAAACTTGTTAGGTGGTTAGTCCTTGCTCATGAAACAGCCTTCACATGAGTTCCTACCAAACAAGGATGCCTTGATGAACATTATTTCCCACCTGTCAAAATCCCAATGGTATTCCATATGCCTTGAGTACTTTACAATATCCCAATACTACCTTCCCTCCAAAAGGACACAATCCAAATTATCAAGGACTGCATTGCATTGGGGGTTTATGAACCCTCTACAGCAGCTTATTGATCCCACTGGTTCTGCATCCTCAAACAAGATGGTAAGACCTTCCACCTAGTTCATGACTTACAATCCTTAAATGCAGTGACAATCCATGACACATCCATACCCCCCTTCATTGAGACTTTGCAGAATCCTTTGCAGGATACATGGTTTATGGTATCATGGACCTATTTGCTGGATACAACCAGCATCCACTTCACATAGATTCTCAAGACATGACATCCTTTACTATGCCCTTAGGTCCTCACCATTTAACCACTGTCCCTATGGGATACACAAATGCAGTCCAAATCTACCAAGCTGATATGGCCTTCATCCTTCAAGACAAGATACCAAACCACATCATGCTGTTTATCAATGACTTACCCATGAAATCCAGTAGTAACTGCTATCAATATGAGAACAGATCCTATGATACCATCCTTGGAAATTCAGAGATCTGAAGGTTTATCTGGGATCATCTTGTTATTGTTAATCACATTTTGCAGCACCTTCAAAATGTCAGTGCAACTGTATCTGCCAA
This sequence comes from Xerocomus subilludens, assembly GCA_038092535.1. Taxonomy (NCBI): domain Eukaryota; kingdom Fungi; phylum Basidiomycota; class Agaricomycetes; order Boletales; family Boletaceae; genus Xerocomus; species Xerocomus subilludens. Next base: position 4,134 of record JBBPQO010000289.1, on the reverse strand, counting down.
GAAATTTGTCCTTGCCCCACCTGATGCTGTCATAGTCAGGCATAAGTGCATCTTTGAATGATGAATACCACAAGATACCAAGGTGCAGAAAATCCAGGACTGGCCTGAATGCACTACTCTCAGCCAAGTCTGCGGGTTTTTGAGTATGTGTGGTGTCCTTTGCATTTTAATCTGCAATTACATGCAAATGGCAGGTCCACTTGTTAATCTAACCCACAAAGGTGTCACCTTCACTTGGGGGGAACCCCAACAAGAAGTGATGCAGCATCTTAAGGACACTATTCTCAAATCACTGGCTCTGCATTGCCTTGACTATAAATGTGGTTGAGAAGTAATCTTAGTGGTCAATCATCCTATATCACAGTTGGATTCATTCTCTTGCAGGAAGGAGATGATGGCAGGCAATATCCTAACCATTTCAGGTCTATTTCACTAACTGGAAGTTGAAAGCTGTTACTCCCAAGTGAAGTTGGAGTTGTATGGATTATTCCATGCACTTTGCATGGTATGCATTTTCATTTTCAACATTCCTAACTTCACTGTAGAAATGGATGCGAAGTACATAAAGGGTATGATCAATAACCTGGACCTACAACTGAATGCCACAATAAATTGTTGAATCACAGGTATCCTTCTCTTTTATTTCCACTTAGTTCACATTCCCACAGATCATCATACAGGTGCTGACAGACTATCTCAATGCCCCTCTTCTGAGTTGGATCCCCTTGAGGCCAATGATGTTGAGGAGTGGCTTGACCAGTCCTATGCCTTTGCAATGGAGTTACTCAACAATCATTTGCACATCCTGCCCAATGTGAGTTGCAATAGTAACTATCTGCTTTCCTCCTTGGATTTGATTTCACAATCCAGATGTGTTTCTCTTACCTGCCTATGGTGCTACTCTTGTTTCTGCATTGTAATCATGACTTACATTTCAGCTGCTAGTACATACCCTTGGAAGCCAATCCATGGTGATGACCTGGACTTGTATATGCAGGTAATGCACATGCAAAACAAAGCTCCCACCACACCCCCGATCCTGTACTCATCTAAAGCAATCACTTGTGATGCTAAACTCCAACAGATCCACACATTTCTTGAAACCTGCCTGTGCCCAGATGGCTTATCTGATCAAGCCTTTGAATCATTCATCAATTCTGCTATGCATTTCTTTGTCCTGAATGGCAACCTTTGGCATTGCAAACCTCAGGGTCATCATCAATTGGTTGTTGCAGAGGATCATCAGTTTGGACTTATTAAGCAGGCCCATGATGACTTGGGGCACAAGGGTACCTACACTGTCCAAACCTGCTTCCTGTTGTGCTTTTGGTGGCCCCTGCTGACAGAAGATGTCAAGTGGTATATCCACACCTGCCACAAGTGCCAAACCTGCCAAATCCAGTGACTGCATATTCCACCAACTGTTCCTACTGTTGTTGGCCTGTTCTACAAAGCACATATTGACATGATGCTGATGCCATGCACTGGCAGATTCCACTATATTGTGCAGGCACATTGTGCAATGTCTGCATACCCAGAATTTCATATGTTATGCTCAGAAAACACATTGGCCCTCATGTCCTTCAATTTCAAGGATATCCTCTGCAGATGGGGACCACTATGTGAAATTGTTACTGACAATGCACCCAGCTTTATTCAGGCAGTCGAGCTTTTGGCTTCACATTATTATATCTGCCATATCCACATTTCCCCCTATAACTCTCAGGTGTTGTGAATTGGTCATACATTGTCTCCCTTCTTCCCAACTACACTCATCCTCAAAGACAAGTGCTCACATGTATATTATATGTTTGAGCATTAGGACTTTCTTTGGTTCTTTCTCTTTCTCTGTTGCCTACTATGCTGATGCTTCAGACTTCTACTTCATGTGATATAGTGCATATGCATGTATGTGTCCTGTACATGTTCCTTTACTTTTCTTGCCAGTGTGTGACATGGTGCCACATCAGCCTGCTACATGTGTGCTATGGCACAGTACTGCGTTTTCCTTTTAAATTGATTTCAAGGCTGTTTTGAACTGCACACTGCACGGTCTGTGCTCAGACCTTGCATGTATATAAATCATAGTTGAGAGACTATTTCCACAGTCTTATTTATTTGACCATTGCATTCAGCCTAGGCTTGAGCATGGTTTAAGGATCCAACCTTGTTATCACCTTCATACATTCAGCATCACGCTTGAGCACCACCTTTATCATCATCATCATCATCTCTCTCCACCTTCTGTCATTGTCTTGCCCTTGAGGTCTGGCTTCAAAGTTTGGCTTGTGCAACACTTGAATAAGACTCTATACTCAAGTGCAAGACAGTCCAATGTATTGAACATCCTTTATCCCATCAAGAATCTCCCTAGAGTTTGGTTGGAAGATACTGAACAGTAAGGAGAATGTCAGGATCAGCAAAGAAAAACCCTTTTGACATGGAAGATTTGAAGAAAGCCTTGTGAGAGGCCAAAGAAGAGAAGAGCACCCATGAACTATATAAGAAGATAGCTGATCCTAGGAAATGGGATGGTAACAAGGAGAAGTTCCCTCTATGGTGTACCAAGTTACATCTTTGGGTTGCATCACATGATTGGAAAAATGATAAGATTCATTCCATTGCTGTATTATCTCACTTTGAAGGAAAGGCTGATAGCTTCACTCAGCTTATGATGGAAAAGTACCTTGACTTGGAGCTGATGAAGAGGAACACAGCTGTGTGGGGAGCAGACCCAGTCTATGAGGAATATGGAGACCTGGAATGGCTGTCATGGAAGGACCTACAAGAATATATCATTGAGTTCTTTCAAATCAAAATGCTTGCCTGGGAGTCATATAAGAAGCTGAAAGAATTGTGGCAGGGAAAAATGGCAATGGACAACTTCCTTCAGCATTTTAATGTGCTACAACATGAGTTGAATTGGTGGATGAAGAGGCTGCTCGTTTGCTGAAGAACGTGATTTGCTACTCTATCTATCTGCAAGCATTCCTTCATATGAATCTCAACAATGAAGATTACACCAGTCATAAGAAAGCATATGGGAAGATCGGTCATACTATGGAAAAGGTAGCCATCGAGCAAGGAACTCCTCAATTTCAGTCTGGACAGAGAGGAAGGTTTTGTCCTCCTTCAGGCCTGCTACCTCCTAATCCACACTTGTCCAACTGACCACATTTCACTCCTACTGGAACATAACCAGGATGGGGCACTCCAATGGATATCGATTCACAAGCTTCCATTAGTGGACCTTTATGCAAAACCCATACATGCTTCAATTGTGGAGTACTTGGTCATATTGCATGTTTCTGCAAAGAGCCAAAGAAGCACACACAGAGTATGGAAGGATTGACATTGGAAGATACTCAAATTTTGGCATATACCACCAAAGAAGTGGAAGCCTTTTGGCATGACAAGATCACTATTGAAGCCAAGCAGAAAGCATCCAAGGCTTTAAAAGAGGACCATTTGTAAATGCTGGGGGTGTTTGCAAACTGTATGATTGTACTGACAGAGATTTTTCTGAGTGTATGATATTTTCTGTGTTCTGTGACAGGTTTTCTTCTAAGAGGGGGCCTCACCTAGAGAGCTTGGCACCAAAAGAAAAAAAATGGTGTGCTTAATTCCCTCCCATTACATTGTTGCAGTGGTTTAATTCATTCATCTCTTCAATCTCCCACTTCTTCCACAACTTGGACTGTTCCACCTAACCAAATATCCAGTACACTGACAATGGGAGGACAAATAATTCTCCCTGTTAATATTAGATATCCATGAGGAGCAACATGGGGCAGTTCATTCCTTCAAGCCTTACTAGACTCCAGGATGTCAAATATGTTTATTGACCAATGATTCTGCCTTAAAAAGGGGATTTGTATGACACCAATTCTGAACATAATCAACATGCACAACACAGATGGTACTTCAGGATCAATTGGGAAAATTATGCACAAAGCAAAACTCTTCTTGAACATGCATGCGCATACTGAGTATATTGTCGCCTTGTTAAAAGTCGATCCTGATCTCCTGGACGAAACTCCTGAACTCCGGAGTCAATGTCCGAGCAGAAGGGACGTTGGCTTCACCTTATGTGGTGTGCCCTTGTCGAAGGCAAGTCCCCGGTATTTCAAAGGG
>JBBPQO010000288.1:0-12646 GCA_038092535.1 Xerocomus subilludens | reverse complement strand
AACTGCCTGATAATAGATGCTTCAGAAGGCAACATGAGTTTGAAGACCACAGTCTTCTGGCATCTCCACCTGCAGTGCACCATACTTGTAGAGCATGCAATAATGGTGCAATATCCCAACATTGGATCCACCAGCTGCATAAGACTCCTCCAAAGATCACAATCTCCATAATTCTACCACTGTATCCTTGGATTTTGGTGTAAAAGAATTTCTAACATCAACCAAGAGCTCTCCATTCTAGTGTACAGTTTAGCATCAGATCATTAAACTTATTGTATGAGGTTGTACAGCACTGCCACTGTATTATCGGTATTGTACAGTGTTGATCCCATATTCATATGAGTCCAATACACAATGTCACATTCACATAAGTCCTGTACACAATGTCACACTCCACCTATTGGTATCATGGTGGACTCAGTACTCAATCACACATATTACATAGTTACACATCCAGATGATTTTAAAAAAATATGTAAGGAGGGAGTAACCAGCAAACTGAGACATCAAACAACAAGAAATGCACCTTTTAATCCAAGTCAGCTTCACAGTCTAATGAGGCATCAGATGGGACATCCAACAGTTCACCAGTCCTGTATAACAGTAAAAAAACAATGGATATAACAGTAGACAATTACTTACTATGCTTTCCTGGCCCAGGTCTTCAATATGGTGGTGAGTTTGGGGCCATGATAGTCATGCTTGAGGATATCTCTCATCTTCTTGTGTATCTTCCAGAAATCCTTCTCATTCTTGGCTGGTGAGTCCTTGCCATTTGTTATACCATTGGCTGCATACAAATCAAGGACACCCTTAATCTAGAGGATAGTTAATCGATGGAATCACATAGCAAAAAAACTTGCATATGAGGCCACATAAAGAATGGCCATGTATGGTACTGGCTTCCTAAGAACTATTTGATTGCAGAATGATTTTGCACCTTTGTGATAAAAGATGCAGTGGCACACAATACAAAGGCAATTGTGAGCAAAGTAGGATGCCTGGCCCTAGAGGTGAGATACAGTTTGAATTAGGAGAGTTATAGGTGTGGGAGAACCTACTTGATCATCCCACTTCCCTTGAAGGAAATCAAACTTGAACATGAGCATGCTTGCTTTGACCTTGATCACTGCCAATCGCTCTGCCAATGTCTTCAAGTGGGGAGCCAATAGTCTGTACTCAATCGGAACAATATTCTGGACAACCTTTTGAACCTTGCTGCAAAAAGTATTGATGTCCATCCATATGCAAACTGCCATATTGTCCTTGTATTGTTCTCAGTAACCTAGATTTCATTATAGGCATGTGCAGATAAAACAACGGATGATGCACCATTCTCTATCTTGCAGCCCTATTGATGGAACTGGGCCATTGCATTGTCCAGAACATCTCTACAAATACCATCAAGCAATTTGTGCATTGAGGGAAACAGATCTGACAAAACTTGATGAGAGCAAAAGTAATATTTGGCAAGATCGATCATTGCAGTGCACATGCAAGGGTAAACTGTACAAGGGTGGAATCCTCACTTGCTTTCATAGTGCACTTCTTCAGTTTTTGCAGTTGTTGGCTCAACTTCATGGCAAGCATCATTCAGACCTGGGATATCGGAGGATTGAGTCTGATCTCTGGTCTGCAGCTGTTCTGCATGACTGAGCTGCACCTTGGATGGTATGCATGGACAATGATTTTTCACATGGTGGTGACCAAGATCATTGTAGTTGGTATTGACCTATGTAGAATGAGCCTAAATAGTCTTCAAAGCAAAATTGTGACTGATATCATCACCTTGACCAGACTGCTTGAGCCTGCAAGTAGAGGGTTCTTTCCTTGTTTTATATTCATCATCATGCTGTGACAGACAGTCAATACAGGTCTTGTTCTGTTTCTGTGACTTACATCTTGCATTGACCAATGGTGACTTAGAACTGGCAATGCATGGGCATGTGCTTGCTGACTGGGTAGTTCCTGGGAAAGCCTGAACTTAATAGGCACAACCTGATCCAAATTAAGGGTGTTCTGTATGTTGACAGCCGGGTTGAGGTCATTGATGAGTATATCACTGGTTATATCCTTTAGGGTATCTTCATGTCTGTGGAAGTGATTGCAAATGCAATGAATGATTTTCACAATCGTGACTTTCATTCACCATCACTGTTGGTATTGGTGTCTTTGACTGCATTCAAGTCAAAGTCCTCACTTTCTTCCTCTGTCTCTTTGGTCCCATCCATATTAATGCTTGCATCTATCTGATACATAGATTCATTGGCCCTAAATATTTCTCTGCCAGTTCCATGCTTTGGGTCTCCTTCATGAGAATATTTATCTTGTGAGTTGCACATCTCCAGTTGATTTCCAGCATTGTCATAGGCGTCATAGTAAACATCAAAATCTATTCAGTTAGTTGGTATATATCATTGCAAGAATGGAAACCTACCAAGTTGATTCCCACCACATTCATAGCTCTTATGTTGTGATGAGGCAACTTTGGATATCTTCTTCAAGGGATCCTCCATTCTGGAATGTCACATACACCATGCCTTGAGAGTGGAATTCTTACTGTGAAAAGTGTTGAGATAGACTGCATGAGAGGGGGCTTGGCTAACAAAGCTTGAGTAGTGGCACAGATGAATCTCAAAATTCAAGCTAGTTTGCCCTGGCAAGGTAATTATCAAAGACCAGGAATGTTGGCAAGAATTAGTTGGTTAAAGTCTTCTAGCTGTTTGGTTGAGAGTTTTAGAAGGAGCCTGATTGGCAGTCTGAGATGTAGCATGCTTAGAGACTTGAGATGGTGCCTGGTTGCTTGAGTGGGATCCTGGCTGCAAGCTTGACTGACAGCTTGACTAGAAGCTTGACTCAGAGGTAGAGTAGGAAGTTTGTTGACATAGTTCACTCTCTGGTGTCCAGAATGGAGGCTTGTAATCTATGTCACTCTAGGCACTCCAGACACAGCTATTCAATAAAATTATTGACAAGCATGATTATAATCATCCTCATGCAATGATGGTGTAGGTTGGCACACTGGCACTGGTGTGGTGACTGACCATGACTGCTGATAACTATGAGACTGCATAATGGCTTCTTGGGATGTGGTGTGCTGATCCATTGCCTGGTAAAATGCAGTTGTCTGAGTTCCAACATATGCTGGCACTGTCACTCCTTGCACTTGAAATCCAAATTGATTTCCTGACTTGTCAAGATGAAGAACAGGCTTTGGAATGAGCGGTTCTGCATTCTCATCTTCATTGGAAGAAAGCAGAAGTTGACATAGAGCCACCTATAAGTAATATTCAATACTGTCTGTATACTAGTAGAGTTACTTACCTTCTTCTTCCTTGAGGTCTTCCAAGTGTCTGGGACATCAGCTTCCTTCTCAGGTGCAAACACATTCACCAGCTCTGAATCTGGTATTGTAACTCTTCCTTGTTTTGCAGGAGGTTTCATTGGGCTCTTCAAGATGGCATCCAGCTTCTGTAGCTGCTCAAAGACACTATTATGGCCAGCATTACTGCAAGCAGACTGGCAAGATGGGACGACAGGTTTGGTGACATGTTGAGTCTTCTGCATGGCCATGAGAAACTTGAAGGAGTGAGAGGTGATCAGTTGCATGACTATGTAGCCATGCTGACTAAGTGCACTATGTTTTGTCTTACTGTATTAGTAGCTGATAGTATTAGTAGCTGATAAATTGACTAGACATGAGATCATTAGAAGTGAAACTTGGATGACTTCCAAGATACTATATACATCAAGTGCTACAGGTCTGTGGGGATGTTCAAGGAGGGTGAGTAGTGGTTAAATAGTAGTGTGGTGATGCAGTAACATTGTCCTGTTCAATTATCATCCTATAGAGAGTGAGAAAAATGAAGGATGCACACAATGAGTACCATGACATATGATAGAGAAGATAACTTACTATAAACATGCATTATGGATGACCTACCATTTGAAACAACTTGACATAGTAGACTTGATCTGCAAGAGTAAAGCCCTCCTGTGAGCCCATGACAACTGAGGAAGACCAAGAACCAACAGTTTCAAGTTGTATAATATGGTAGCTAGCATTATAATCAGTTGCAGATACACCAGAGGAAGTGAATCTAGACCTTACAACACCATTTTTTCTCTGTTTATAAGTCTTTGATATGCTGATCTTCATTCCATTCACCATCAGAAGGTATGTGATAAGGTCTCAAGTATTCAACAAACCATGTGGAAACTTCACAGCACTGCTCCTATCAAAGCATATGACTTTGAGTGATCAGATGGTTGTGAGTGTGAGATGCAAAGATACTGGTTTTGGCAGGTCAAAAGACCACAATAGAGGACATTGCTGTCAAGAGATGGCAATGCAATTGGAAACACCAAGATGGGTAAGCATGTCCATTGAAAGCAGAGGGCAGCACACACACCTAGACCAGCAAGGAATCACATGATCTGCAACAACAATGAGGATGACAAACCAACCCTAGAAAATTCTCAGTCAGTACAACCTAAGTCCAATTTACATCAGCAAAACTCTTGCTCACTAAATAGCCCTATACAGCACTACATAGTTCCCACAGCTCCCATAGCTTCCACAACTAGGTCCTCCCTTATACAGTCACCCAAAGTCATGTCACAGTTGGATCACAGTGCACCACAGCAACCACAGCAGCCACAGTGCTCACAGTGCCTGCAGGAGAGATAGCATTATACAGGATTTTTTTTTCTAGTAGTATCCTCATTCTGGAATACTTCAGAAATAAAGTATATTTTGTAAACTACATATATTAGACTAATAATCATACCTGGCACATTCTTGCCACATCATTCATGGCACACTGCCCTGGTTCTATGCCATTCTTGTCAGGTCACACTTGTCACATTGTCCTCATCCTGTCAGCATGTGGTGCATTGCTGGCATGTCCTCCCCATCACACATCATTGCATGTCTAGGTTGCATCCCCTTCATCACATTGTGGTTGACATAACCTCCCCATCACCTTGTTCTGTCCCATTGTGGTTGGTGTGGTGCCATCATTATACTGTGGTCATTGTGCTGACCTGTCATGTCCCCCTTGTTGTATCATGGTTGTTGTGGCATCTTCAACATGGCATCCTCATTGCATTGTGGTTGACATGATCTTGCCATCCCTTCATCTCAGTGTCCTGTTGCATTCCTCTTGTCAAATCATAGTCATCATGGCCTTTGTTGTGGCATCCTCCTCATGTCATGGTCAATGTAACCTCCCCATAACATTGTCCCATCCCATTGCAGTTGGTGGGGCACCATCATCATGCTGTAGTTATTGTGCTGACCTGTCATGTCCCCCTCATCACATCACAGTTGGTGTGTCTTCCTTACTGCCTCATCCTGGCATCCTGGCATGTGGCCATCACTGGGGTGATCATGGCATCCTCCTCATTGCATGATGATGGTTGTTGTGTCCTGGCACACCTGCTCCCCTTGCATTATGGTCAACACATCCTCCCCATCAGTGTGCCTTGCTCTGACATCCTGGTGCATGTGGGGGGTTAGTGTGGTATTCTCCTTATCACATAATGGTCATTGTGCACTCCCCACTTCCTTGTTTTGGTGTCCTGGCATGTGTTGCCATCAATGGGGTCATCCATCAATTTGTGGTCACCACTGGCATCATCATGCAGTGATGGAATGGGTGCATGTGAGGGTGTGAAGGTGGTGGGTACTGTGTCAACCAAGCCATTGGGCTCATCAACAGCTGGGGGAGAGGTAGGTGGTGGGTAGTATCATCAGATGGACCATTGGGCTCATGGAGGGGATGTGGAGGTAGCAAATGGTGGGTTGAACGAGATCTAATGGCTCATGGACCTTTCTAGAGGGTGTGGGAGTGCCTTTGGGCCATTGACAGTGCAGGAGGTGGTGGTGGTAGTGTGTACAAAGTAGCTAAGTGACATCATGAAATGAATGGTCATGTGCAAATCATATGACATGTTTGCGAAAAAAAATCCTAAGTCATGATCCATCACCCACCCTCCAGAACTGTTGACAAGCAGTTAGGGCTTGTATGATCCACCATTTGCCACCTCTGCATCCCCCTATAAGCCCAACAGCTCACCTGATGATACCACCCACCACCTACATCTCCTCTGCTGTCAGTGAGCCCAATGGCTTGTTTGATGCAGTAATCACCACCTCGACATCCTCATGCACACCTGTCCCATCACCACATGATGATGCCAAGAACACCAACATACCATAGCCACAATGTGACAAAGGGAATGACCAGATAAGGATAAGAGGGGTGCAATAGGACAATATGGCCTATTCCATTATCACATATCAATGCTGACACTTGCAGCTGCACTCACCACCTGATGTAGTGATGACAGGGATGAGGGTGGGGACACGACAACAACAATGTCACTTGTTACCTCTGCACCCTCTGCCATCATTGATAATCCCAATGGCACATTTTGTTATGTGAAGCATATGACAATGTCTGCTTACTGATCAACATCCTCAGGTAATACTCATGAAGAGACCAACATCTGAAGAGTTGAGGTTCAAGAGATGACAAAGGGATGGAGGTTCAAGTAGGGGACTCGACTGAGAATAGTTCAAAAGAACTCAAGGGTGTTCAAGAGGAATCTTGACAAGGAATGAGACTTAATGATATGCTTGTATTGCATAGATCAAGAATAGAGAATACAAACAAGGTGCAATAGTATTTATAGAGGAAAATACTACACATGGACCAAAGAGACAAAAAAGGAAATGAAGAATGAAGAATGTGATGGAATATGGAGAACAATGACTTTCATGAGAGAGATGGCAGAGGGGGGATAAGTCCAACTAGAGATAAGAAAGGAGGACAGAAGAAACACTTGAGATAAGGATAAATCCTTCAGTAAAATAGGTTGTTCCTCTTCAAGAGCAACAAGGAGAATGATAGAGAAAAAGAACAATATGGTGATAAGGAAGTAAAATTGTATTACCCCCATAGTACAATTGAATACCAGATTTGATAAGAAGTCCTCTGTTGATTCAGGGGCTAAACTCAGAACAAGGAGGGTCCTCCATAAGTTGCTATCACTTGGGAGGGAGAGAGATGTTCAAATGCACAGTCACCAATGATGTGCCCAGCTTGAGAACACAAACCACAGTTTTGGTGGGGGCAGGCTCAGTTGGTATGGCCCTAGTTATAACAGTAGTCACACTGGTGAACAAGACACTGATGGAGGGTATACCTGGGGGTGGCTGCATGATAGTGGAGGCATGAGTACTCAAAGCAGTCCTTGCAATAATGACTATTGCAATGACATTGAAAGCAGACAGTAGTAGGGAATGCTAGGAGAACATGATGAGGTTCAATACAAAGGAGGATATGGGTAGGAAATGAAAGGGCACGACTACCATTAGGGAGAGTAATAACTTGAGTGTTCTTGGTGGGGACTGGGATGGTGGAAGGTTCATAGGAATCATCAGATTCAGAATTGGATTCAATAGCAGTAGAGGTTTCAAACAGAGGAGGGGATGAGAGATAGGATATGAGAGACAGAGCAGGAATGGGAAGAGGAAGAGTGAAATGTGGAGAATGAAGAAGGAATTGATCTATCTGTTCTAGGTAGGAATCACATTGGTTCTGCAGTGAAGATAGTTAAATGCGATGGAAGGTGGGATAGGTGATAGTGGGCACAAGAGACTCTATGAAGTTGGAAAAACCATGGAGGTGTAGAATGGTTAAAATACATGTCAGGAGGGCTTTCAAAGCAAAACAAAAAGGGATTTCATTTATCTCAGAGGATTGAAGTTGTTGGGCAGAGGAAATGTCATGACACATTGTGAGTAATGACATTGTCACAGTAGAGGGGGTCATCTTTGAAAGCAAAGAGAATGTGGGGGGTATCAATAATGGCAGTATGGAGAAGGTGAGCAGCATGAGTGGGGAGGAACATTGGATAAATGTTTCAAGAGCAAAGGGGAGAACCAGGGGTTGATTGTGATGAGGGGGCAACAATGGAAGAGAGGAAGGACATCATGATGGGAAGGTAGCTTTCATTTGTGAGATACTCACAAAGAGACCATTGAGTCAAGGGAAATCTACCTTTTCCGAGATTATGACATTGCTTATAAGAGGAAAGAATGGAGAGGGAGTGTCAGAGGTTGGATTTGGATTCCCAGGTATTCTCCACCAAGGAGTAGCCTTTCCAGGAAGTCAGGTACAGTTGCTTAGCCTTAGGACTCTTGTGGAAGAGGATAGCCTTCACCTCATACTCTTCTTTATTATCAATAATATCAGGTGGAGGTTTGGAAAAGGAAGATCCATAGGAATTGGTAGAGCAATAGGATGATAAAAGAGAGGTATGGAAGATGTCATGTATTTTCCAGGTATCCAAAAGTCAGAGTTTGGTAAGTGAGGGGGGATAGAACACAAAGAATTTTAAAGGAATTCAGTTGTTTGGGTGCAAGTTTCTGGGAGAGGTAATGGAGGTGGAGATGGGTTGCCTCGAGCCAGACCTTATCTCCTACTTTCCAGGGTGAGAATCATCAGGTGGATCTGGATGACATGAGTTTCCTGGCAGATTCATGAGCAGCTAGGGCTTCTTTGCAAGATTTGTTTGTCTAAGGAAGATAGTCTGTTTTCAAGAGTGGGGAGGAAGGTCTTGCCAAGAGGCAGATAAGAACAGGGCTCATAGCCATATAAAAGAGAGAATGGGGATTTCTTAGTGGAGCTATGGGGAGTGGAGTTATGATGAAATTCAGCAGAGGATAAGGAATACACCCAGAATGAAGGGTTATTGATGCAGAAAATATGCAGATAAGTTTTGAGCTCCTGATTGATTCACTCAGTTTGTCCATCAAGTTGGGGGTGATAGGTAGTTGACAGTCATATGTTGTACTTTAGGAGACAAGCTAGTTCTCTAGCAAAGGCAGATGCAAATTGAGGTCCATGATCAGAGATGAGGGTGTCATGAAGACTGAAACATTTGAAGATGTTATCAAAGAATATTTGAGCAATTCCAGCAGCATCAATGGTTTTGGAACAAGGAGTGAGAATTACCCCCTTTGTAAGACTGTGGTCTACTATAACCACAATAGAGTCATGGCCAGCAGATGGAGGGAGATCAGTGATAAGATTGACTAAAAGTTGTTTGAACAGAAGGGAGTGCAAAGAGGAAATGGGAATGAGAGGAGGAACAGTAGAATGGGTGTTAACCTTGTTCTGTTGGAAAATGGCACAACTGTCAATGAAGTTTTTGACAAAGAAGGCAAGGCCAGGCCACCAGTAATCACATCCAAGGATTGATTTAGTGTGAGAAATGCCCATGTGACCCAAGAGAGGAGAAAAGTGGATGGCATGAAGTAAGGCAGAAAGGAGGATGGAATGAACATTTGACCTTTAAAATAAAAATGGCTGTTATTGAAGGTCCAATCGGACAGGGTTGCATGGGAAAAGAGAGGAGAACCATCTTTAAGCACAGAGAGAACATGAAGAATGAAAGGGTCAGAGAACATAGAAAGGAAGATAGATTTTGTTAAAGCGAGGTCGAGGGTGTTAATGACAATGGGGTCAGGGACAATGGAGGAATCTTGATTGTCAAGGGAGGTATCAGCAAGGTTCTTCTGAGAGAGGGCATCAGCAGGTTCCATCTGGGAACCAGAAGTGACAATCCATTTGATATTAAAATTGTGTAAAAAGAGGGCCCAATGGGCTTGGCAACAAGACAATTTACAAGGGTGTTCTTATGATTGGTGATTATTTCCAATCAGTGAGGGCAAGGATTACTATGAAGAGTTTCCTATTGTAGATATTGTAGTTATGTTTAGTTAGGGAGAAGGTTTTGGAAAGATAGGCATAGGGGTGAAGGTCACCATTGATGTCCTTTTGCATGAGGATGGCATCAGCTGCAACCAAGAAGACATCTGTTATGATAGAGAAGGGACAGGAGGTGATAGGGATGGAAAGAACTGGGGTGGAAGAGAAAACAAGATGAAGAGCATCAAAGGCATGTTGTTAGAGGGGGGTCCAAGCCCAACATTGGTCTTTCTTTGTAAGAAAAGTGAGAGGAGTGACAAGGCTGGAATAATTAGGGATGAATTTGTGATAGAATTTTGCAAAGTCCAGGAACAAATGAACTCCTTTGACAGAGGAGGGAAGTTTCCAGTTGGTGATGGCAAAAAGCTTGGTGGGATCCATACAGATGAGTCCATTACCAATGATCATTCCTAGGGAGGGGCTGGCCTTGCAAAGCCTTTGGAGGATATGTCAGATATGTTCATGGTGGAGTTTCAATGTTCTGTGGGTGTGAATGCCAAGATCATCCATGTAAATTTTAAGCCAAAGGTTGGTGATCATATCTGTGAAGGTATGGTTCATAAAAGCTTGGAAAGTGGCAGGTGCAGCATTCCAGAAGCAAAAAAACCATGATGGTGGGTTCAAATAGACCAAGAGGAGTAATGAAAGCAGCCTTCCATTGATTAGTTTCTTGGATACAAATGTTGTTATAACCCCAGCAGATATCAAGCTTGGTGAAATAATTTGACTCCTTCATATTGTTGACAAGTTCAGAGATGAGTGGAAGAGGGTAGGCATTTCATATGATGTGACTGTTGAGATACTGATAATCTTGGCAAGGGTGGAGAGATCCATCTTTCTTTAGGATGAAGAAGAACAGAAATGCTTGGGGAGATTTCAAGGGGATAATTCGACCAGTTTTTAGATGTTTGTTGATGAAAGCTTTGCAGGCCTCCTTTTCAGCAGGGTTGAGTGGGTATACCTTGGCAATCTTAGGTACAAAGGTATCTTTCAAATTGATGGTATGGTCAAAAGATTGGTGAGGTGGAAGTTGGGCATGGGTAGAGATTTGGAGAAAACATCAGCAAAATCAGAACAGAAATCTGGGATGGGCACATTCTTGGGTTTCTTGGCTTGGGCAAGTTTCATGGAGATGGTAATTTGCTCAATGTTCTCTTCAAGGGGAGGATACTCAGAAAGAGACCTCTCAACCCTCAAGGAAAAGTCAATAGAGAAAGTTTTCCTGTTGATGATGGGGTTCCATTTCTGAAGCCAGGGCATTCCAAGTATAATCTGGGTGCAGGCAAGTCACACAACCATGAATTTTATTGTGTTGAGGAATGGTCCAAAAAAGAATGAAATGGTGGAAGTCCATCAAATGGTTCCTTTGGTATTAGGAGTCCCATCCACATTGTAGGCAATGACCAGGCTAGGGATGGGCAAAAGTTTGAAGGGTTCTTGGGACAAGAGACAAGGGTCAATGAAGTTTCCAGTTGTGCCAGAGTTGATGAGGGTGGTGGTGTCAACAGTTTGTTTTGATCCATGTAGCGAAATAGAGAGACACATGGTTCTATTGTTTTGAGGTGCTACAAGTACATGGTTCAAAGTGAGGGAAGGAGACATTGAGGCAGCTTTCCTTTTCAAAAATCCCATGCTCTTTTGATTCCAGCAGAAACTTTGGCAGTGAAAACTTTGGCAAGTTCTTCCACAGGTTCTTTGTAGCATGTTTGAAGGACAGAGAAGATTTCATTGTCAGTTTTGCCTGAAGTCTTCAAAGAGTTGACATATTCATCAAGTTTGGAATGGGCAGGTTCTTTCTTGAGAATGGAAGGTGGGGTGGTTTTGATGTTTCAAAGGTTCTGGGAGTTAGAGGAAGAGGAAGGATGAGTGGACATAGTATGAGTAGAGGAAGTACAACAATTATTTGCACTGTGGCCTTTCTTTCTACATCTGAAATAGAGTTCATCTTGGATGCATCTGGCTTGTTTGTTCATGATAAGCTTAGACAAAGAGACACTATTGACATCCATAGCATTGGGGTCCTTCTGGGGGCGAAAAGTGGAGGAGGGTTGGGGTCATCCACTATGAAGTGATTGAATCCTCATCTTTTGAAGATAGAAGGTCTTGGCTTGTTCAATCCAAGTGTTGATGGTAACAGGAATGGGGGACATGGACAGGATCATGGTGGCAATCTTCTGGTCAACCCCAAGAGGAAACTGATTGCTGAGGGTAATGTCATCCATGATTCCCACTTTACTAGCAAGATTCTGGAAATTGGTAATATACTGCTGGAAAACATTGTTGAAGGTTTTGTCAGGGTGTTTGGTGGACTTCTGGATGTGTTTGGAAAGGTTGAGATGTGCTGTGGCTTTGGTATTGAAAGGGTAGAATGTGGATTTGAAATTAGCAGTGAATTTGTTGAAGGTCTTCTCAGAAGAGGCAATGGTAGTGTCAGTGAGTTTGTCATACCACATCTCAGCAAAGGAGGCTCCACACCCTTCACTGATCTTATTCAAAGTGGTGGTAACCTTCTCTTTGCTGGAAGAATACAATGAGGAGTTCAAAGTGAAGTAGGCTCTCATGGCTTTGATCCATTGAGAAGTATTAGAGAATTTTCTGGAGAGATCAGTGGAGAGGGCTGCCTTGAGTTCGGTTTTAGAAGACATGTTAATTGGTGGTATGGGAGTTGCAGAGGTGGCAGGTAGTGGAATAATGGATGGTGGGATGGAGGGTACTGGAATGACATGGGGTAAAACTGAGGGTTTGGGATTGCTAGGGGATACAGATGGTTGAATGGAGGGTCTAAGATTGCTAGGAGGTACTGGTGTGACTGGGACAACCAAGTTGCTAGGACAAGGGCTTGAAGGGGTGCCAGTGATAGAATG
>JBBPQO010000287.1:0-12679 GCA_038092535.1 Xerocomus subilludens | reverse complement strand
ATAATATCATCGCTTGTCCAAAAAAAAAAAAAGAAATGTTCACAGTACCCTTGATGATAAATCTCGAACAACCATTTGATCAAACACAAAGTTACTATGCATCACAATGGCAGGTCAGAATCCTACATCTAAAGAAGATCCTGTAATGATGTGAATACTAAACTTATCTGTGAATTGGGTGGCAATCCTACAATGATGGCCCTTTCTATCCTATTGGTTGTCCAAAGTAGCCATGTGAATTTGTGGCTTTGCATGGTGTTGTGTTTATGATTGCCAGGATCTATTAAGAAGTTTGCATGCTGTAAGATCAGATTCAACATGAATCAAAGCAAGCAATCCATTGTCTGGCCATGCCAAAATAATGATCATCCTTTAGGGTGAAGATGTTACTCAGGTGGTCATGGTAGATTAAAGTCTCATTTTGATGTGCAAATGGGCCAGAGAATGGAAGTCTGAAGTCAATAAGCTCTTGAGTATCATGTTTTGCATACTATCCCTTTCAACCTACCTCATTGTCATCAAAATCGCCTGTTAGAAAGGTGAAGAAGGAAAGAGAGGAGATTCTGAACTTGATTGACATTGATCATGATGATGATGATGAGTAAAAAAGAAAAGTGTCTTTTATCTCATCTTTTTAAATGGAGATGATGCCTTGACACTATTGTCTTCTTCTATCTCTGTAATAGTATTTTCTGCAATAAAGACTATGTGATTTCTCCTGCAAGTTATTGTCCCAGACCACACTATGAAAGTTGTCAACACCCACACCTTTGTAGATTCCAGTGCAGATATCAACTGTATTGATTGGCAATTTGTCAAGAAACATCGTCTTTCCACTATGAAACTCAAGAAGCCACTTTGAGCCCAGAATGGAGACCACTCAAAGAATAAGAATGGTATGATCTGCCATTCTTGCAACTTCTTTGTCAATGTCGAAGGGATTGCTTACTCTGTTCAGTTCCATGTTATGGCCCTTAGATTTGACAATATCATCCTTGGGCTTCCATGGCTCAAAAAAGTTAATCCCATCATTGATTGGTCTACTCAAACTCTATCCATCACTGAATCCACCAATCAGTCCTGAGAACTCCACTCCTCCTTTCATCTTGATATCAAACAACAAAATCAATTCTATGAGAAACTTACTCCCCCTCAATTTGATCCCCCTATTCAACATGTTCATGTGAATACCATCACCAATAAACAACTCTTTGATTACCTTAATCATGAGTCTGAGTTCCATTACATGCAGAAAGCAATGAATTCTCAAACCCTTGATCATTGTACTTGATTTGGTTCACATCTTGCCCCCCTTGGTTCTTCTATTATCCAGAAGCTTGAGTCTGGCAAGCTGAAGAAAATCCTTCCTCCAGAATATTCTGAATTTGCTTCTGTATTCTCCAAGGAAGTGACTGACCATATACCTCCCTCTTGACCCTGCAATCATGAAATCAACCTCAATGAATCTTTTTCCCCAAAGTTGGAAAAATCTACCCCTTATCCCCTGATGAACAAAAAGCCACTAAAGACTTCCTAAATGAAAACCTGAAGTCTGGAAAGATTTGTCCATCCAATTCTCCTTAAGAATCTTTCTTCTTCTTTGTTAAGAAGAAAGACAGTGGTCTTTGTCCTTGTCAAGACTATTGTTATCTCAATGATCATACTGTTTGAGATGCCTATCCTCTCCCTCTTATCTCTGACCTTGTCAATAAACTCTGTGACCCAAAACTCTTCACTAAGTTCAATATATGGTGGGGGTACAACAATATCCATATCAAGGATGGACATCAGTGAAAAGCTGTGTTTATCACCCATAAGGGTCATTTCAAGCCAACTGTCATGTTCTTTGGTCTTACCAACTCTCCTGCAATATTCCAACATTTCATGAATGATTCATTCTGTGATATGATTCCTGAAAAATGGTTGGTAATCTATATAGATGACCTCTTGGTCTACTCCCCAGATAAAATCACTCATACTAAACAAACTTGTCGTGTCCTCCAACAAATGCAAGAACTGGATCTCCATCTAAAGTTGGAGAAGTGTACCTTTGCCACTGAAGAAGTAAATTACTTGAGAATGATGATGAAACCCAGAGAACTTGCTATGGATCCTGTGAAGCTCAATGGTATTGCCCAATGGCCAACTCCTCAGAAAGTCAAAGATGTTCATTCTTTTCTTGGCTTCGCAAACTTCTATCGTTGTTTCATTCTGGAATACTCTACAATTGCTTGACCTCTTATCAACCTCACCAAGAAAGGCCTCCCTTGGACATGGACCTTCCATTGCCAGTCTGCCTTTGATCAGCTTAAATGTATTTTTCTTTTCAAACCTGTCCTCTATCTCCCTGATCCTACTTCTCCCTTTGCTATCACCACTGATGCTTCTTTGTGTACCTCCAGGAGTATGCTACTACTACTTCAAACCAACTCAATTGGTGATTGGAATCCTTGTTCCTATCTCTCTGAATCCCTCTCCCCTGCTGAACATAATTATGACATCTATGATTGTAAATTACTCACAATTATTCTTGCCTTGAAAGCTTGGCATCATTACCTTTATGGTTCCCCCATTCCCATCCAGGTCTTTACTGATCATAAGAACCTCTTCTTGTTCTTTAAGAAAACCCAAGTCCTTAACCATTGCCAAGCTCATTGGCTCCTTGATCTTGCTGACTTTGACTTGAAAATTATCCATGTTTCTGGTACTGCTCTTGCTGGACCTGATGCTCTTTTTTGTCATCCTTCCCTCCTGACTTTGCCTTCCCTCCTTAACAACATGGAAGTTATTCTTCCTCCTCCCTCCATTTTTGTAAAGGCCATCAATTCTGTTCTATTTTTTAAGCTTGATTCTGCCTCTGCTTCTGATCCTCTTGTCCTTCAGTCCTTGCAGTTGCTTAACAAAGAACTCCCCTCCACCTTTTGCTCCCATCTTGCTGATTGGCAACATGTTAACAGACTCCTCACCTATAAAGGTCATACTTATGTTTCTGATTCTGGTGATCTTCAATGTCAAATCCTGAGTTGTTGTCACAACTGTTGTTATGTGAAGTGTATGACAATGTCTGCTTACTACTCAATGTCCTCAGGTGATACTCATGAAGAGACCAACATCTGAAGGGTTGATGTTCAAGAGACAATGAATGGATGGAGGTTGGAGTAGAGGACTCAACTGGGAATAGTTCACAAGAACTCAAAGGTTTTCAAGAGAGAATTTGACAAGAGATGAGACTTAATAATACACTTGTATTGCATAGATCAAGAATGGAGAGTACAAGTGAAGTGTGACAATATTTATAAGGGAAATAAATGTGCATGGACCAAGAAGATAAGAACAGGAAGGAAAGATATGGAACTTGGTGGAATGTTAAGGAATATTAGCTGACATAAGAGAGATGGTGGAGGAGAGATAAGTCCAGCTAAAGATAAGAGAGGAAAACAGAAGAGCTACCTGAGATGAGGATGAGCCTTTCATTAGAATAAATTGTCCCTCTCCAGGTACAACAAGAAGAATGATACAGAAAAAGAGTAATATGTAACATTACCCCCATAGTACAATCGAATCCCTGATTTGATAAGAAGTCCTCTGTCGATCCAAGGACTAAACTCTGGATAAAGAAGGTCCACTGTAGATCACTGTTGCCTGTGAGGGAGAAAGGCATTCAAATGGACAGTCACCCACAATGTGCCCAGCTTGAGAACACAAATTGCAGTTTCAATGGGGGCAGGCTCAGTTGGTATGGCCCCAGTTATGACAGTAGTCACATTGGTGCATGAGGCACTGATGGAAAGCATGACTGGGGGCAGCTGTATGACAGTAGGGGCAGGAATACTCAGAATAGTCCTTGTGATAATGACCATTGCGATGAGATTGAAAGCAAACAGTAGTGGGAGATGCTAGAGGAGTGTGGTGTGGTTTGACCTGAAGAAGGATACAAGTGGGAGAGGAGAGAGCATGACTGCCATTGGGGAGAGTGATAATTCAAGTGTTTTCAGTGGGGACCAGGATAGTAGGAGGTTTGTAAGAGTCATCAGACTTGGAGTTAGGTTCAATGGTGGTGGAAGTTTTGGACAGGGGAGGGGATGAGAGACAGGATCTGAGAGACTGAGGGGGAGTGGGGAGAGTGAGAGTGAGACAAGGAGAGTGGAGATGAAATTGGTCAATGCATTCCGAAGAGCTACCCAAGATGAGGATAAGTCCTTCGTCAGAATAAGTCATCCCTCTCTAGGTACAATGAGGAGAATGATAAAGAAAAAGAGTAATATGATGATAGAGAAGTAAAATCGTAACAACCATCCCTCAGCTGGCCACTCTGGTTATTTGAAAACTTGTCAATTGGTCTCCTCTGAATTCTAGTGGCCTGGCCTTGCTTTCCATGTCCAGAGTTACATTGAAGGATGTGCCACCTGTCAACAGCACAAAGCAAATACCCATCCCTTTCTCCCTCCTCTTACCCCTTTCTGTTCTTCCATCTCTTGTCTCTTCCAACAGATCTCCTGCAATCTGATCACCAATTCTCTCCCTTCCTCTGGTTTTGATACTCTTCTGGTCATGGTCAACCATGGCCTTACTGAGGGGGTGATTCTCTGCCCTACTTTGAAATCTGTCACTCCCAAAGGCATTGCCTCCATCTGCTTCCATGAAGTCTACCTCTGTTTCAGTTTCTTTGATAAAGTTATCTCAGATTGTGGCCCCAATTTACCTCTGCCTTTGCAAATGGGTTGTATCCTCAAATATGATCTTTCCCTCTCCACTGCCTACCATCTCCAATCTGACAGCAAAACAGAACAGGTTAATCAAGAGATCAAAACCTACTTGTGGCAATAACCTATCTTCTTGGGCTGATTCCATCTTCCACACTAAATTTGCCCACAATCATTGCCCTCATTCTGTGACATCAGTATCCCCCTTTTACCTAATGATGGGATACAAACCTTATGCCCTTCCTTTGGTTCTCTCCAAAGCCCCTCTTCCTGCCATTGAGCTTAGACTCAAACAACTCTCCTTCTCTCACAACAAAGCACTTGCCACTCATGAACTTGCTTGTCAAGTTATGGCCTTCTGTTCCCATCAAAATTATTCCCCTTTTGTCAAAGGAGATAAAGCTTGGCTAGAAGCCCATAATTTGAAATGTCTTATCTCTAATCTGAAGTTCACATTGCAACAAGATGGACCCTTTACTGTTGTTAAGGTGTTATCTCCCATTACTCTCCAACTCCACCTCTCCAAAACCTGGCACATCCACCCTGTTCTCCATGCTTCTCTCTTATTGCCCTATTACAAAAACCCCATCCATGGCAAGAACTTCCTATCTCCACCTCCTGATCTTATTGCCAGCAAAGAGGAATACAAAATTGAACATGTCATCCATCACCATGGCCTGCCCTCTCACCATTTTTATCTTGTCTGATGGAAGGGATATTCTGCCAGAGAAGACTCTTGGGTCCCTGAGTGGGACTTCAAAAATTCCAAGTCCATTCTCAAGGACTATAAAAAGTCTTCTCATCTCTCTTCCTCCTTGTGATTGTTCCTCTTTTCAACTTCCATCTACCTTGATTTCTCCTATTTGTCTTTTGTCTTTACTATGGCCATTTCTCCTTCCCCATCTTCTGTCCCCTTCATTGAGGCCATCTTCAATGACCAACTTTGTACTCCCAATCCTGCCTTATCCATTTGCCCTCCTCTTGCCAAATGCCTCTGCTCCCCTCCTCTTGCTCAGAACTCCCATCCTGTTCACTTCATCTCAATTATGTTCATCAATGTCCTAGTCAATACCTACCATCTTTGCCCTCTTTCTGATAAACCTGTTGTTCATCACCTGTCTCAGGTATTACATGACCAATGTCTCACTCTCCCTCTTGATGCTCACTTGGTATGGACACTCCTTTGCAGTCCTTGTATTCTGCCTTCCTCCAAAACTGACATTTGGCAGATGTCATAGCCCTCTTGTGTCACTCCTCCATCCAAGTCCATCAATCACCAGTCATCTGCACCCTCCACTCTTGTCTTGAGATGGATCTTCTTTTGGCCTTATACCAATTAGGCATGTCTGACCTTGTCCTTGATATCAAACATTACCTTCAGGACCTTA
The DNA here is from genome assembly GCA_038092535.1 of Xerocomus subilludens. Taxonomy (NCBI): domain Eukaryota; kingdom Fungi; phylum Basidiomycota; class Agaricomycetes; order Boletales; family Boletaceae; genus Xerocomus; species Xerocomus subilludens. Next base: position 6,588 of record JBBPQO010000287.1, on the reverse strand, counting down.
AGAACTCTGTCACCCATCCTCTTCCATCCTCTCCTTCTGCATCATCCTCTCCTCTCACTGCCAAGGAGCTTTTTACTTTAGAATGAGAAAAAGCCTGGCATGAGGTTCAAACCCAAGGAACTATCAATGGCAAACCTTACAAGTATGCACTTCCCCCCTGTTAAAGTCCAGCCTGATCTCCTGACAAAACTCTGGAACTCTGGAGTTAGTGTTTGGACAGAAGGGACATTGACTTCACCTTATGTGGTGTGCCCTTGTCAAAGGCAAGTCCCCAGTATTTCAGAGGGACAGACATAGGGTGGAGAGTCAGAGGTCAGAGGTCAGAGGTTCAGAGGTTCAAGGAAGGGATGGGTTAAGATTAATGAGCTGAGAAATGCTGCTTTTTGTTTCTTGTAGCAAGAAAAGGCCTTTTCTTTTCATGACAGCCTTGAATGAATGTTTTTTGAGGACTCTTCTTACTATTTGTGAAGAGACTGGACTAGGAATGATGGAATTGATGTGGTGGGTAGCCTGGGCAGCATTGGCAGCTCTGCCTGTGGTGATTTGAGTTATGTTGGCATGCTAAGAAGTGGCTGAAAGCTTAGTGGGACAGCCAGAAAGAGATATAGGTCTGTTAGGAAGGAGATCCCTGAGTATCCTAGAGCCAGTAGACTGGTTGACACCAAGTTTGGAGGCAATATGATGAATAGAATGACCATTAGAGGCCAGAGAAAGGATGTTTTCATTTTGGGAAGAGGAAGTGGGATGCATAATGAATATTAAGGCATGAGAGATAACACTAGCCCTTAAATGGTGTTAGTTGAAGTGATTACTAAGATATAGTAACTATGGTAACCATCTGTCATGCTTCCATCAAGGGCTACATATGACAGCTGTTAAACTTTGACAGATCTGATAGGTATTTATACAATTGAGTCAATGACATACTGAATTGAATTGACTATATCTCCATGGATACTTATTCAAATTACATAAATCCTTCTTTGGCATATAGCCAGGGGTAGGAACATTCAGGCACCCACTTATACTTTGGCTCTATTTGTTCATGTTCCTGAGTTATATAACTAATACTCCAAAATCTCAAAACATTGACTCAATTTTGGAAGTCACTGTATATTCTGGATTGTATGAGTGTGCTGGTCATGTTATGCCTCACCTCATGGTTGTCAAAGTCAGGAAGCCCACTGAGAGATCATGCCCTGGCAATCAAGGAAAGTAAGACTCACAAATGGTCACTATGCACTTCTTGAACAAGGTATGTTGTATTCTCGAGGATTGAGTTATATGGTCACAGATGTGTGAGGGTAAAAATAGGTTCATTTCAATGCTCTAATGAACCCACTGGAGTTGGAGTTGTACCACCAAATCAAGAACATTATTGGAGTCAATCTGATGTTTTACAAGTACCTGTTCACAGTTGATGCTGATACTACAGTGGATTCATTCTCTTTGAACTGCTTAATCTCTGCATATATCATTGCCCAATTTTTCCCATCTTAACTGTCATTCATTTGTGCTCATCTTTTACAATATGGTTCATGACAAAAAAGTGCTTGGAGTTTGTGGTGAGACAACACTTGCAAATGCCAAGCAGTTAGTGCTTGCTGTCCAACTATAGTATCCTCATTATGTAAAAAGTAGTGCGATCAATAAAAAGTAGTACTCATATTAAAAGTGCACTTTGACCACCATAGAATAAGTGCTGTATAAGTCTAAATAAAGTTCTTGGTTGCTCATACCATCTAGAGTGGCACCATTCTCATGTCAAATGGAACTTTGGACATTAGGTCACTTCTTCACCATGGTCAATCACTTGCTTGTACAAACAAGGAGATCAATGACTGGGTTGCATACTATGTCAACATGTAAGCATTGTCTGACTGTGTGAACATGTCTCATCTTGTAAAATATAGATTTGCAGACTGGAACATGTATGCATGGTACACACAATGTAGTGTCAGGCATGACATCAAAAATCCAGCTTCAAGTCAGAGGCAATGTGCATCCCCTGCTGGAGATGATGTTAGCAAAGATATGACATTGTTGAGTCCTCATATGGTAATCCTCCTGAGGTAGTACAGGAATGGGATCCAAATGCCATAGATGCAGGATGTGAGGATGACAGCATAGATGAAGATGTTGGAGAGTTCTGACAGCAGCATTGAGAAAGATGAGCAAGTTAAACATGAGGTGGACCCTAGTAAGGTCCATCATTTCACACTCTCCACTTCACCAAATATTATCCACCATGCAGACACATTGAATAGTCTCCATGAAGCTCATATTTCATGTTTTGTTTGTGACCTATCTACAAACAACAATGGAACTGTTGCTTGGAAAATACACTGATCACTTGGAACATGTTTGCCACATGCATTTGAGAGCCTTCAGCCATTTCCACCAGGGTTTTGAGTAGAGACTGTACTGCTATGTAATGCTAGCTATCACAAGCATAATATTGCCAGACACTTTGCATTCTGTGTACAAGGTCACATGCCATACAATTGAGCCACAAAGAATGTTTATATCATGAGCTATATAATACTTTGTATTTTGCTGGAAATTAGTGACTGCTTTTGGCCATCAGTGAAGGGATTGGATTTGATGTATAATGGAATGTGATGGAATGACCACCTGATGTGTCATTGGCAATGGTATGCAAAGCATTCTGGTTTGTGGTGAAAATGACTGGGCATTTTGTACATTGATACTCTATGTACAGGAATTGCAACTACAGTAGACTTTCTCATAATGCATATGGTTGTATTGCATAATTCTCATATTGTATCAACCTTTTGGGATCCTGTTGTGGGACAGTGAGAAACCAAATGATAACGTATAATATATCTTTGAGAATTAGATATATATTATAAGATGGCACTTTTGCAGGATTTGAACTTGTTTGGCTTCTGTTGTGCATGCCCAGACCTCATTCTGACAAAATTCTTCTCACACCCAACCTGCTACTCAAATGCCCATCATTGAGAAGCATCAATCATACCCTCACCCTCCACCTTACAACCAACACCCAAGAAAGCTCAAAATGAAACCCAATGGCAATGATACTCCTGCCACCACTGCACAATCAGTGGGCCCAAAACCTCACTCTCAGCAACTGTCTCACTGTCTTTGCATTCATAGAACATCCATCAATGCCCCAGGCAGACATGGTCAAACATTTCAAAACTTTGAAGTCAGGGGCATTGGTATTCACACAACCCACTCTCTGTTCCAAGCCCAAGTTGAAGGAGCATCTCAATATAGAGAAGCATATTATATTCATGACAATCCAAATGCTTTATCATCAAGGAGACCCTACATTGTTACATGACCAGACATTGAGCAGCCACTTTTTTTATGGGTAAAGCACATGGAGGAGAAGGGGGAACAAGTCAATGGTCTAATGTTAAAGGAAAAAAGGCAGAGATTTAAGGAGCTTATTGATGTTCCAGAGGACAAAAGGCTGTCAGGTGATGGCTGGATTGCCCTGTTTTATTGGGCTTATAAAATTCATGAGCAGTGACAACATGATGAGGCAGGGTCAGTCAACTTGGCTGCTGTCAAGGTTGAGCAAAAGCAATGTCATGACATTCTATTGAAGTTTGCAAAAGAAAATCAATGGCATTTGATGAGACAAGCTTTTTTCCACTGTAGGTTGTCACATTCAGATTCTCAAATCATATTTTATCAAGTGCATCTCCTGATTGAGGCCTTGCAACCAAAGAAATGATTTGGAAAAAGAAGGCGAAGTTTCATATCATAATTGGGGTTGCTTGTAAGTCTGATGGTAGTGAGGAGTTTGAGCTGATGTATGTTGGCAAGTCAAAAAAGCCTGGTGTTTCCAGAAGAAAACTCCTGAGCAGCAAGGCTTTTATTATCAAAACAACAAGAAAGCATGGATAACAGCTGTGTTGTTTAAAGAGTATATTCCTACATAGATACATATGAGGACATCAACTAATTCTACCAATATCATCAGGTGGTTGAGAAAATTTGACTTAGAAATGTGGTTGTCCAACCATCATGTTTGCCTTTTCTTGGACAATTTCTTAGGGCACTCAGTTGATTACAAGCCTACCAATGTTCAGCTTGTTTTCACACCCAATATGACACCATCTGTCCAGCCTTGTGATGCCAGAATTGTTTGCTGGCTGAAGGCATTATACTAGCATGAGTTTTGCCATTGTGCCATTCAATTCAATGAGTCAGGCAAGTGGGACTTTTACAAATTTGATTTGCTGGAAGCAATCATGATGCCATGATGTGCCTGGACCAGGTTTCACCAACTTCCATAGCACACTGCTGGACTCACACACAGATCCAGTTCAACTCATAAGTTATCCCTTTGAAGATCTGTTAGCAATAACAATAGACTTGCCAGTGGAGTGGAGTCAAAGGCTTTTATTTGCCCATTTGATCCAGATTTCCTACACCAAAGTCCTGCAGCATGGTCAATTCTTCAGAAATTTGCAATGTCAAGTATGGAGCTATCTGAAGCTAAAGCAAAGGTGACAGAAATTCTTGGGGCTCATTATAGAAACTTAGATTGGCAACCAGCCTTCAAAGCCATTATGGATACTGAAGGTGACAGAAGCACAGCCACATTGGCTATTGAGAAACTTGCACAAGCTGCTTCTAATTGAACTGGACTCAAGGTTCACATCCCTGCCTGTCTGTGTGCTCCACAGATTGAAGCTGTTGAACAGGATGTCATAAACTCCATTACTGAGCTAAAATGATGCAATTGCATCTTTGGTGAAACACCCACTCTGGACAAGGTTCTTGAGCCTGTTAAAGAACAGGAGATTGGACAATCTCTTCAGTTCAAGGGAGGGGACAAAGCCATAGTGGCTGCAGTGATGCACAAGATGGTGGAAAAGCAAGGCCAGATGATTGAAGTGGACTCAGATAATGAGGGTGAGGATATGGAACCCAAAACATCATGGGCAGATGCACTTGAGCTGTGTCAAAAGCTCCAAAATGCATGTTTAGAGCTGGGTGATGCAACCTTGTTGGTCTCACTCGACTTGGTGTCACACATTCAACTTTTCCATGCTTATATACATTGTGAAGAGCTCCTTCATGGACAACAAACTACATTAGAGTCATACTTTAACTTGTTACCTTAATACTGGACACCAATCCCACCTATGTATCATTGTATACAGTGATCCACCCCCATTTGCATTAGCAAACTTGAGCTGACTTCCAATTGATTTAAATGACACTTTTATTGAAACAGATGGTACTCACGTCTTTTGGAATGCTTAGTTTGTATCTACAAAAAAAATGCAGTCCATCTATGTAGTTGCTGACTCATCACAATGAAATCTTTGTTTGAGGTCTTATCGTATGCACACTGTCACTTGCATCAGCACAAAAATGGTATATCAGTAGATTGTGTAAGCATTGGTGATTATCACTCCCAGCAGTGTTTTTATCCTCTGATTCCTCTCACCACTCACTTCCATTCCCTTCATTTACACTATCCAATGTCTTGTTGAACATATTTGGATAACTTCACCAGCACTTGCAGTGTGAAACCTCAAGGCAAAATAAATGGTGTGGCTTGTTTTGAACTTGCTGACTTGACAAAAAGGCATGACATCAAGCCAGTAGAACATAAGGCCTGATCAATTTTATAATTAGTTGCCACTACCTTATACCATATTTGGTATATCTCACAGCTGAGATTCAACTTTATATGCTCATACTTACCTCCTTGACCAGCATTGTTCTGGCAGCTCATAACAATTTTACTATTGTAGATCCTTCATATTCAAGATTGTTCATAGGTATTATAATACATTGTATGAATCCTTGTACATGCACCTACTCATTTTTATCCACAAAATACAAAATACATCATTTTTGCTCATAAAACATCAAATCACCAAGTGTCTGTTTGTTGTGGGATTGAATTGTTGCAGTACAAAACCAACTTGAGTACATCTACAACCTACCCAAAGCATTGCTATGAATAAAAGGTTGAATGTTGTTCCATAAATCATGTTTGATGTGTTGGAGTAGGCAAGCACGAGTGCAGCCGCTGGCCCCGCAACGGGCCGATACGCATGTGGTAATATTCATACTTTGTTCACTTACCTTGTTGAGATAGCATTCAACTGTCATCTCTCTTACCTTTAGCCTTGTTCTTTTCCACGCTTGAGACATTGTCTGGTCTGAGTGTGTCCTTTTGTTGAAGTCTCACACCTTGTTCACACTTATTATTTAGTTTAGTGTAACTCATCGACTCCCCTCAGTCTGTTCGCTTATCCCGCGTGTGACTAAGGTGAGCCACTTACATCCTTCTCATTCACTATTTGATTGCTAACGACTACATAGTTTACTGCTATCGAATAGGTGAATACTTCAGTCCGTTCGCTTATTCCGCGCGTGACTGAGTTTACCACTATCGAATAGTGGCACGTGAGATTCTGCTCATCCTTATAGGTTATTGAGCCCCTTCTTTCTGCTGTGCAAAAGCTTCTGTTCTCTGTTGCCATGTCCGTCACCGCTGTACCTGTCACTACCGACACTCTCCCGTCGAACGTGCCCAAACTCGATGTTAGGGGCACAAACTGGGCC
>JBBPQO010000286.1:0-12706 GCA_038092535.1 Xerocomus subilludens | reverse complement strand
CAAGTGTGTGTATTGCATTTCATACACTCATAGTCTAGGGTTAGAATGAGTGGTTGTTGGGAATTATTGCCTTTAGTACAAAACATGCAAACATTGGGACACTTATTTGAGCCACTGTATGTTGGCCCAAATGGGCTGCTCCCTCTCACTCTGGCCATGGTTTTAGATTGGTCCCACATATTGGTGTTTTTTTTTCCCTCTTTTGCTGCAATAAAACTTTAATTGGTCTATAGGAGGATGGTCAAGTCAAGCTACATTGACCATGCCACCAAACATTGAGTCATTCAACATGGCCAATAAAGCACCATTCTTGCATTCTGCATGGAAAGCACAGCCACCTGCAATGCCAGCCATCAACTTCAACTCTCTAATGTCCATTCTTCTCCTTCAAATGCTAATGAACTCTGGTCTCTTATCATCTGCTGGTACTACTATGACCTCTCCATCACCAACCACTGCCAACATTGCTAGGCCTGCTGCTCCCCCTCCAACAATGCCTTCTCAAGCCATGGAGCTGCAATTCCCACCTAAGCCATTCCCATCTCAGCTTGTGCACTTTCTTCATTATGCTGAGACAGACCTCAGAGTCCATAATCCTGTTATGTACAGGCATGAACTTGAACTTCAAGGAACTGGACCAGACATTCTTGCAGACATTGATGACAAAATACTTGCAAGAATGGGCATTCCAATTGGCAATATCATCCATCTCAAAAAGGGTAGCCTAATTTGGTGGAATGGCCCTGAGTTGAAGTGAAAGCAAAGCAATGCTTCAACCACATCATACAATGGTGATGATGGCAGGTCTGGGTTTCAACCACTGAAGAAACACATTACAACTGTTGCATATGAGAAGTGATACCACAGCAGTGGTGGCTGTCACTTTTCTAGGCTAACAATGGAAGCAGGTGATGAAGACCCCAATGCTGACTATGATCTCTACTACAAGTGTGAAACACAGAATCAATGGCTATCCATTCCAAAGGGTTTCATCATTGTTGAGGATGCTGAGAAAGATGTAGACCTTCCATTCTAACCATTGTCATAGTAGCTGGTACATAGTTCTCATTCTAAACTATGTACCTGGATGCCTGGAAATAACCATTTGCATTCTCTGGCATGATACTCTGACATGCATGAATGATTGCCATGATCAAGAGATCACCTTCATTATGGTGCAGAAAAGCCATGACTGCTGAAAAAGCTTGCTCAATGGGATTATAATCAGGGGAGTTTGGTGACAGATAAATCAGCTTGCAGACTGAAACCCATCAGTCAAAGTCTGTGAGTCTGTGTACAGTAACTTATGATGCATGTCCTTGACTAGTGCTTGAGCTTCTTTGCCATGGTGAATGTGACAGTTGTCCATTACAAGAACACTCCATGGACCTGGATATGGGTTGGTGAAAGACAGCTGTGCTGGTCAGTATATATGATGCTAGTACAAATTTACTTATACATACCACATGTTCCTTCAGAAATTGTAAAAAGTGCTCACCATTAACAGGGCCCTCAATGATATCATACACAATAACACCATCTAGCATGATAACCAGAAGAATGGAGTAGCATGCTCCTTGCATGAAACACTGTCTTCCATGACAATACTGTCCTTTGACTGACCAACCATGCATGCAACAGGATATTCACTTGTCTTTTGCAGCTTCATCCACAAATAAAAGCATGTTCATATCCAGTGCTTCTGCCACAATGTGATTCATATACAGTGCTCACAACTCCTGACTCCACTCAGCAGCCAAGAAAGAAAAAGCTTTTTGTGTGAGACAAAGGCATTGAAGGGTTTGAACAAGAGTTGAAATGGTTGCATGCACTTGATGTTTCTCCCACAGCTCATGTTGAAGCTTGTCAAGGTAGATGGTACTCTGGTGTTGGATTATACTGTAGCTTGAACAAACTTAACATTGGCCATACAAAGAATGCAACAGCACCCAAGGACTCAAGAGTGCTTGAAAGGGTTGTGGATGACACCAAACTGTTCATAAAGGCTAAGGGTTCTATAAACAAGGGTTTTCTTGACACCAAGAATGTGACATATTTCCTTTACACTGTGTCCATCCCAGTGGAGGGCACGAATAGAGATTTTTGTATGGTTGGAGATGGTACATGTTGGCATGGGGTAGGGTTGACTAGCTGTGCATGGGCTGGCTCAACTCAGGTAACTTCAGGGTCCTGCCCCAGCTCTTTCCATAGGCATGAATTTCAATTCTGTTTTTCCACATTATTTTGAAAAGCACTATAAAGCACAGTGCAAAAACTTCAAGTGCCCATTGAATATGACTGACTGCTGCTGCTGCTGCCTGCTTTATATACAACCAGACTTCACAAATGTTGAATTGTGCCTGGAAAAAAATTGTCATCAGTGGGGTTTTCAGGTTCTGTTCCTTCTCAAATTCCATTGCAAGCTGAATTTTATTGAGCAATGCTGGGGATATGCAAAGTGACTGTACCATTGCTATCTGCTGTCATCAAAGGACACTGACCTTGAGAAAAATGTGGTTCAAGTGCTGAATTCTGTTGCTCTCATGAGTATGCAAAGGCAAGTCTTTATAGGATCAGATATGAAACACTGTATGATAAGTATGCTTACACATCTCAATAGATTTGCAACCAGATCATGCTGTTTCATAGATTTGTATCAGTAGGCAATACCATGGGTATGGGTAACCCATGTGGGTTTAATACCCCTACCTGCACAGGTATGGGTATGGGTTCACTTGTCACATACCTGGACCCATACCCAGTCCCTCATGTGGGTTTATTAGTCAAAGTTCATAAATCATGACTATGTATTCCTATATCTTGCTCTTTCTCCAACACACTACCCAGTACCCCCCAACTTTATGGAACCCCACTTGTTGCCAACACATACAAAACATTTGCCAAAGATAACTGAGAGGGCAAAGACAGGCACAGAAATCTTGAAGAGAAAGGCTGCTGCTGTGCCCACAGAAATGAACCTTGCCAAAAAGGCAAAGCTGACCCAGGTCACTAGTACTGATTAGAACAGCTGCTCATTGGGCAGTATACATTACATACCAAGCATGTCAAATTCAACATGTTCAAAGCCAGGTGCACCTACCAAACAGCTGTACTGACCAAGCATGTAACGAGGACAGTCAGCTCTTGCCCAACTATACTCTCAGAGGAGGAAGATGAGGCTGGGGAGACAATCACAGATTGTGCTGACTCTCCAACACCCAGTGGAAAAACTAATGTACCTCTGACCACAGAGGAAGAACTAGGTTTGTAGTTATTATGCATGCAAGGTTTCATCTCATCAGCTTCTTTATGATAGAAATATTGAAAAGGGAATGGACCTCACCAGTATATGCTTTTTTTGAGCTGACCCCTGCTATTGTTGAGAAGAAAGGGTGTCATGCCCATGAGCTCAAATGCTGTGCCCATGGTTGCAAAACCAAGATTCACTGCTACCCTAATAAAAAGGATGCCCAGTTGACAGGAAACCTGTGCAAGCATGCTAGGATTTGCTGGGGAGAGGATATCTTGAATGCAGCCAACAGTGCAAAGGATGTCAATGAAGTGCACACCAAGATTGTTGGTCATGTCCTAAGGAATGGATCCATTACTGTGGCTTTGAGCATAAAGAGAAGGGAGAGGTTGTATTTAACCACAGGTGGCACATGCACTGGGAAGCAAAGTGAGATTATTGCAATAATATGTTGGCTTAGCACATCTGCTAATAGAGCTGGATCCAGGGCTGAGATTGTGCACTGGGTTTCCAAAAGCCTGTGACCATTTTCAATTGTTAAGGATCAGGGATTTCAGTCACTGATGAAGACAGGGTGACCAGAATACTACTTACCCTCACCACAGACCATTTCATGTGATGTAAAGCTTGTGTCTGCTCACACACAATGCCATTTGGCTAAAATGTTAAAGGTGTGCACATCAAACTCATAACTGATCCATGTTAATGAGCACTTACCAGGAGTATGATGGCAAGCTAAACTTCTTCACAGATGCATGGACTTCACCCAACCACCAAGCATTTGTAGCATTTTGTGTACATTTGGAGCACAATGGTGTGCCACTGATGCTGCCATTAGATATCATGGAAGTTGCAAAGGTAAGATACTTACAATGACATAGAATTGCCATCTAACATGCCTGAGTTAGTTGCATATGGGGCTGGAGCTTGCAACAGCTTTTTCCAAAGTTCTACATGAGTTCCAGATCAAGGACAAGGTAAGAATGACATTAGGGTACTAGATAACATACCAAATGCTAAAGAGAATGGTGGATCCTCAGCATAACTTGTGACAACACCACAAACAACAATATAATGGTTGAGGAACTCTACATCCAACTTCCTGGATTTGGCAGAGCAGCAAGTCATACTTCATGTTGTGAACCTCATAGCAAAGTCTCTGATATGACAGTTTGATGTCAAGAAGAAGGAAGCAGATGTTATGCTGGCCACTGGTGAACAGTTCTGCAAACTTGAACAGCTGGCTGCCAATGATGCCAATGATAGACTGGGAATTGCTGAATATAAGAATGATGCTGAGGTAGAGACCAACTCTGAGGTAGGTAACAATGATGGCTGGGTTGATGAAGTTGAACTCTTGATGGATAATGCACGTGGGCAGCTTGAGAAGGAAAATCTGCCTATGAAGTTAGCATTGATGAAGGTCAGACTCACAAGAGGGGACAATTATTGATATACCTGATTGACTTTTCCATATAGCTTTGCAAACTTGCATTCAAAACTGTGCATTCATCAACCATAGTCCTTCCAGCATGGAAGAATATCCTCAAGGAGTTGAAAATCACTGTTACTTTGATGCCCTGGGATGTGCCAACTCAGTGGAATTCAACATTTGATATGCTGCAGTATGTGCTGAACCATTAGAAAGCCATGGATACAATAACCGAGTGGAGGGACTTGAGACTGAGGAAATTTGAGCTTGCTGATCATGAGTGGCAGCTGATTGAGCAGCTCCAGGCTGTTCTGAAAGTCCATTTGTTTACATACATTGACATTATTGCAACATGTCATATGAATGCTCACTGCTTGGTCTAGATCCTTAAAGATACCACTTTATTTTTCTCTCACTCAATGCCCAACCTCACCACAGTGATCCCAGCAATGGATCACATTGATGAGGTGCTCAGCACCCACTCCCTTAATCATCACTTCATCTCTCCAATTTGTGTGGCAGTTGGCATCGCCAAGAAAACACTTAACCACTACTATCAGCTGACTGGCAGCTCAGAGGTCTATCACATCACAATGGGTAAGTACATGACTCAGAACTCTACAACTGTTTCTATACTGACATTTTGTTCTCTTATAGTGCTCCATCCTTAACATACTTCAAGGCTGCACAATGGGAAGAACCATGGATTCAAACTGCAGCTGATCTCATTTGTGAGGAGTTCAAGTGGGCATATGCAAATGATGATGCCACTCAGGACACAGGTGATGAGCAGAATGCCTCCACCCACTTGAACAAGAATCAAGCAAACATTTTTGACACCCTACCAGCTCTTGTGCCTCCCAAACCATCCATCCTTGGGTCTGAGCTGGACTGTTATCTCAATGCAGATGTCGAGCATGTTATTGATGCAGTCACTTGGTGGCATGAGTGCCATGCCATTTACCCCCAGCTCTCTCACATGGTGCTTGATTATTTGACTACACCAGGTAATATTATATCTATTCTGCCTTGTAATAGGAACTAATTCTTCCTATAGCTACATCTGTTGATGTCGAGAAGCTGTTCAGCTGTGGTCACCTTCTACTCACTCATGTCCACTCTCGCCTTTCTGCCCAATCCACCCAAGGAGTTCTATGCCTTGGGTACTGGAGCTTCTTGAGTCTTGTCAAATTAGAGGATGTTAAAAAGGTTGCCAAGCTCCAGGATGTTGAAGGGAATGAGGGCATACTAGAGAATGGCTGGGATGTCTTATCTTCTGGCAGTCTAGATGACAAAATGTGACATCCAATTTGACTATATTCTAGCTACATTGACAGTAGCTAGTGTTTGAAAGTTTGGTCCAGTCCAGTTTTCTTACCATATTTTATAACAACCAAACATGGACTGGTTGTTACAAAAGCTGAAATTTTCACAACCAGACCAAAAGCTCAGACAATTGGTGGTGTGGTCATACATTGACCTATATGATCCAATTTATGCATAATTCATATTGCAAGCTATGAATGATCTGATGTCTGTCCCAGGATGGCCACACACAAGATGAACGCACAGCCACAGCCAGGCCTCTCAGTCTGCAAGAACTGTTGTATTGCTCAAAAACATAGTTTAGGCCAATTGCTACTCAAATTGCGCTTTCTGCACAGCCATAGCATGGCCAGTGTGGGGTGGCCATCCCAGGACAGCCACCCACACATGGAGATCTGTGCATAGCCACAGCCCAGCCTATCAATTCAAAGACTAAATACTAATAATTTGTGTAGATCCATGGGTGCCCATCAGTCAACCTAGTTCAGTCTTTTTTCAGTCTGCAACCAGACATTCAAACACTAACAATAGCCAACAAGGCCCAAGATTTAATTCAACATTACTTATGCAAACCCCTATTGACAGTTTGTACAAAGTACCAGATGATACCCATGGGTAAAACCTGCAATGGGTATTGCCATGGATACAACTTTCAAAACCCATGTGCAGATTCAGACCTGCAGCTGTGGATACCAACCCATTGCAGGTACAGGTGTGGGTGTGAGTGGAAGTACCCTGGGGTATACACATGGTATTGCCTATGTATCAGAAAGGTCTAAATGGAAGGCAAGCTGTGTGGGCCACAAGGAAACATCATGGTCATTGTGTGCTTTCCACATCCATCATGAATGAGCTTGAGAAGGCTCAAATAGAGTAAATGTTTTGCCTCTAGTAATTACACACAATTATGATACATTTCTTTCCCAATCACACTATATCTATTGTGCTCAATATTTGATGCTCATTCTTGAGTGTGCAAGTTTGGCACTGCAGCTGCTGCTTACTCACAATTGCTTGATCATATATCTGGCCAGGCCAGATGCTGTAAATTTGTTCTTTGTTCCTGTGTCACAGATTGGTCATAGGATCCTGAGGTTTGCTGGATCTGTCTGACTTCTACCTTATAGTAGCTAAGTATAAAGTATGAATGGATTAATGGCTTTCAGAAGTAAAAAAATGATCTAGAGTTATTTGTTGGGCATGTCAGAGCTCTTCCAAACAAAGAAAAATATGAAAGTCATGCAGGTGGGTTATTAAGCCAATAATAAGATCTGAGGTCACATCACTGTGCTGCAAACATGCCACTGTGAATGTCTTGCAGAGATTGATGGCTTCACTATGAGAAATGTCTGGATCTGTAGGATTGTGGTCATCAGAGTTGATGTTGATGACCTCATTGTTCTATGCTGCCATCTTTTGAGTCACTTTTGCCATGATTGCCATATCTCCACCTTCAAAGATGTCTGCCACTGAGTCTGGACTTTCTGCCTCCTCTGTTGGCTTGAGAAACTTGTCAAGTGTGGGTGGAGTTCCAAAGACACAGTTTCATGCTTAGAGTTCTAACATTGACTTGGTGACTTCTTCATCGAGGGTGGCAAGCTGTCAAACTGCAGCCTGATTTGGAGAACATGCAGGAATGTGAATTTTGAGACCAGTCTGATTGGTAGCTGCATTTGCAAGCTTCTCAATTGCAGCTACTGCTGTGGCAATATCATTTTCAGCATCCATCACCACTCTGAAGGCTGATTGCCAATCAGCTTCATTATAGCAACTCCCAAGCACATCTTTAGGGCATTTTTCAGCCACAGGTAGACCCATATCAGTGGCTGCAAAATCTCGAAGGACTGACCAGGCTGCTGGATCAATATGAGCTGGCATAGATGCAGGGTTGCTGCACAAACTGAGTTTCAAGTTGTGTCACCAAAGGGACACAAAGACATACAGTTGAGTCTGCATATGTTTTCAGCAATTTGCAATTGTCTTCTGTAAAACCTGTTTCCATGTGGATGTCACCATCATCATTCTTTCAAGTAGGTTGATCTTGTAGATGTTGTGCTTGCCTGCATCATCAAGTTGAATCACACATCAACAAAATTCATGGCAATAAATTGCCTTTAGACAATGGATGTTGCCAGCATCACAAGGTTGAATGAGTGGGGTCATGTTGGGTTCAAAAAATTCCACTTGCACATTTGTTGGCTTGTAGTCTGTGTGATGGTGTGTTGCTTGAGTGGGCTGAAGAAAGGGTGCAATATGTAACATCTATGTAGCAAGATACATGAACAGACTATGAATGTCTGTATGAGAGGGGATGGAAACAAGGGTTTCATGAGACTGGGTGAAACTGGCAGGATTTCCAACCTGAAGCAGGCCCTGATCTGTGGATGGGCAGGTGAGCTGTGAGAGTGGGCTGGGCACTCACAGTCAGCTGGACCACCACCTTGCAGATGTTCAGGTGATGTATGTCAAGCTGCAAAAGCTCTGTGTGTTTGTGACTGAGAGGGAGAGGTGGGTGGGTGACTACTGAGTGGCTTGGAGGGTGGCTGCTCTGCATGACAGCAGGAGGAGGTGCAGAAAAAGACAGGATTCCTTTTCACTTTGCTTATCCACAGACCTCATCCTGCACCACCTCATGCCTTGGCTTTTATAGGATACCATCAACCTGTGGCCTGAAAAATTGTTGATGAAGAGGCATACATGGCAATTGGCAGCACACATTTTGTAGTTGAACTTTCAAAGCCATCTAAAACCAGGCAATTAGTTTCAAATTTTGAGAAACAGTGTGTGACTTACTCCTTGAAGAGTGTCAATGTCATTCAAGCACTTGTGTTGTTCCAATAGTAGAATCCTCATTGATCTGGTGTTTGCTTCTCAAAGCATTGTGGGTTTGGATACTTTCCAATAAACATCAGATCACTTTCTTTGCTGCCATTTGCATTGCAAGCATTGCCAAGGGTGATATGGAATTTCTCTTTCTTTTTTCTGCTCATCTGCTTTGTTGCAAGGCCACAATCTGGAGGCACACTAAATCAGCAAGATTAATTAATCATTACCTACAGGAACAAACTCACAGTGGAAGAAAAGCTGTTTCATCAAAATTCCACTGGTCTTGGGGTGCAGATTTAGACAGAATGTGTTGGACCCAAACACACTCAACTTTGACAGCATTGATATCAATGGATGTGACCTCACCATAATGGCAGTGTTCCTGTATTTTATAGGCTTGGCAAAATGACTTTAACCATCCATCTCCTAGGAGTCTCTTCTCATCTGCAACATCAAAGAGGTTCTCAAAACTGCAACACTTCTCCTTCAATATCTGTCCATTGACTTGCTCTTCCTTTGCCTCCATGTGTTTCACCCACAGAAATAGGGTGCTTTCAACATCAGGGCATGTGAGAACTCAAGGATGCTTTGAATTGAAAGCAGATGGGTTTGCATGGACACATTATTCCAAATCTGCACATTCCTGCAACTTCCATGAGAGTGTTGATTGTGTGAAAACCAAGGCTCCAGATTTGAGGGTTGCAAGATGCTTGACAAAATCTTTTTGTGGAAGCCTTGGCTGTGCCTCAATATAGGCAAAAACAGTGAGCCATTTACAAAGCTTGAGATTCTGATGTGATATATTTTGAGATGATGACTTGGAAAATTGGATGTGGGGCTCAGCCTTGGAAGCATTGGCAACTTTGGCAACATTTCCCAGTCTTCTGTTGGGCCTGGAGGCAAGGTTTTTGCCATTCAGCAGGCATGGTTGGTCTTGGTGTGAGGAGCTGGGAGTAGTGTTGCCTCAGCTTGGCCTTTTACTTATGTGGCTTTTGACATAACTTTTGTTCATAGCACACTCATCTCTTCATAAATCTCAAAACTTCCAGTGAATGAATTGTAGCCTACAATTATATCTATTACCTGAAAGAAGAATTATCGAAATTAATTTTGTTGTTCATGAGATATAAACCCAATACTAAAATTAGCTTCATTGAAGTTATAGAATAGCTGAAGTGACACAGCTTTGTATAGGCCAAGCCAATCAATACAAATCTTTGAGAGGTGAAGACTACTTTTATAAACTGCATACTGCTTACTTTTATAAGAAAATTTATCATAAAATGGATGAGAAAAAAAACCACTGCTCAAAGTTGCAGCAGCACTAGCTGGGAGTCCTTGGCAAAAATAAGGCTTGCCAGACAAGACAACCAGATTTTTTTTAGTGAGTGGGTTCACTCTGACTCCATACTATTGTGTGCCACCTCTGTTGGACCACCTGCCATACTGCATAGTGACCCACTTAGGGCTATGCACAATACATTATGCATTATGCCTATATTTTACACTATACCATGGTAAGATCCTGAAAATCCAATGCAATATGAAAATTATGTGTTATTGTTGCACAAGCCAAACTCTGAAGCCAAACCTCAAGGGCAAGACATTGTTGAATGGCAGAGATATGTAATGAGATAATGAGATGAAAAGACACTCAAGCAGAATGCTGAATACATCAAAGAAGATAGTGGAGTCACACCTCAAGTTCTGCTCAAGCCAAGGCTGAATGCAAGAATCAAATGGTTAAGACTGTGGAAACAGTCACTACTCTATCATATTTATATAGCAGGGGTCTGAGCATGGACCTGCACAGTGTGCAGCAAGAACAGCCCTGAAAGTAATGCAAAAGGAAAGCATAGTACTGCAGTGTGGTATGCATGGCAAGCTGATGTGGTGCCACATACAAATGTACACACATATTCCTACAGACTGACACAATACTGTGTGCACAGACTGGTGAGAAATGTAAAGAGGATCATGTACGAGTGTATGTGCATGTGTGCTGTATTATGTGTAGTTGAAGTCTAAAGCATCAATGTAGTAGATGAGTAGGAGAAAGAGAAAGAGAAGGAGAAACAGTGAATGTCCCAGACACTTGAACATATAGTGATATAGGTATGCACTTGTCTTCGAGGACAAGTGTAGTTGGAAGTAAAGAGAGCAAAAGTGAACAACCCAACTTACAATAGTTATAGCCACTTGAATTATGAGGTACTTGACTGTATGTATCTGTTCTTGCCACCACTCACTCTCCACCTCCTGCTGGGGATCCACCTCCATTCCTATGGTGGGGTCCAATTTTCCCATGATTGCAACAATCTTGTTCTCCTCCAGGGCAGGTTGAGATGGTGATGATGGTATAGATGGATACAGTGCTCGAGCAAATGATAGTGTGGAAAGATCAAGGGGTCCAAGCTGACTGTTATGTTTGGCCTTGGGTAAGGATGAATATGGACCTTGATGGTTCAGAAGTTCAACACACAGAGTATTTCTGGTGTGGAGACAATTGGAGGCTTTCCAACAAAAGCCAAGTAATTTATCATTAAAATCTAAGTAAAGGGGCAGTATAGTCCACTACATGAATCAGACAAGAGTAAGTAAAGTAAAAACATAGGCTCCCCTCAGCTTCTGCCCAAGAAAGTGCAAAGACAACTGAGAAAGCTCAAAGAAAAGAAAAGAGACTTTATACCAGTAGAATGGAGATGTGCACACATAACCCTGAACATGATCTGAAGAGGAATGGCATGAAACCTAAATACAAAGGGGGAGAACTTCTATATATTGGAGTTGGACAGGAGTGCCCAGAGGAGTTTAGAATTTTCAGATTTGACACTTCCACTCAAGCATAATCAAAGTCCCATAGCCTGGGTGTACTTCAAGTGTTGCTGCCTTGCAAGTGCTTTTGTGAGAATGTTAGCAGTCTTATCTGCAGTAGGAATATAGAGAATGACTGCTTCTCCTTTACCCACTAAGTCATTCCAGATGAAATGGTTTGTTGAATGTATTTGATCTGGGCTTGGAACCATAGATTATGAGATAGCATGATGGTGGCTTGGATGTCACAATAGAGAACAGTTGGTTTCTGCTGGAGATGCCCTATCTTCTTGAAGAAAGTCTGAAGCCAGGCAAGGTGTTGTCTAGAAATGCTAAGTTTAATACACTTCAATTCTGTGGTGGATAGAGCAATCATGCTTTGTCAATTGCTTAACCAAGAAATCACTCTACAGTTGCTTAAGAAAAGAGAGGTGGAGGTGGAATGGAAGTTATCAGAGTCTTGAGACCAGCTGGCATCAGAGTATCTCTGGAAGTCCATATTCATGGAGATGTCATTTCCATTGTAGTGGAGCTTCATGTCAGAAGTTTCTTGGACATATTGAAGTATATATTGTGCCACTTCCCAATAGCTGTCAGAAGGCATGCAATCAAAACAAATCATTATAGTTATATACATTTTGGATAAGTGCTTTTGGTCAACAGCAAGATGGTAGAGGATAAATTTCTATTTGAACTCAGATGTCTGAGTTCTAGTTTATATAGTTTCAGTGGCTCAAAAAACTGTCTGCATGTTTGCATGTTTTACATTAGTTATGACTAAATGCAATAACCCCTAATCCTAGCCCTAAAATACAATAGAATAGCAGCCATTCGAAAATGACATGTCATGCAGACAGTTTTTTGACTTTACAAAAATTCAACTATCTAGTACTTGGTATGAGCTCCTTTGGCCTTGATAACTGCCCCAACCCTTCTAGGCATGCTTTCTATCCATTTTTGACACTCCTCCATAGAAATCTTCCCCCACTCCACCACACCCTTTCCCACATCAATAAAACACCAACTCTCTGTTACAAAATTAAA
This sequence comes from Xerocomus subilludens, assembly GCA_038092535.1. Taxonomy (NCBI): domain Eukaryota; kingdom Fungi; phylum Basidiomycota; class Agaricomycetes; order Boletales; family Boletaceae; genus Xerocomus; species Xerocomus subilludens. The sequence goes on along the minus strand of JBBPQO010000286.1, from coordinate 14 downwards.
CAAGCTGCTCCAAG
>JBBPQO010000285.1:0-12707 GCA_038092535.1 Xerocomus subilludens | reverse complement strand
AGGTGAGAAAAGTCTTTGGTGCGAAGTTGTGGTTGTATTCGTGTAATTTATGGAAATGTGGTGGATGGCCCCATATTTATATATTGATGATGGAAATTCTGGAGAATCCACTGGTAAGATACTGCCGGTTCGGCATCTTTCGAGAACCTTCCGCTGTTGGCGTTGAGTTCCCATTTTGGAAGGTGTGTAGAAACACGCTATTGACAATTGTTTGGAATGTGTCCGGAAAGGAAGTCTGAATCTTGAAAGAGGATGCTCGACATGTACAGAACTAACACCAGCTTGCCAGAGAGTTTCGTCCGCATTGATGAAATGAAAGTATAAAGGGGGTCGAGCAGGTCCAACCTTTGGACTCATACAAGCCTTCCACCAGATGAACACAACTCCATACCAATACTCTATCAGCATGTCTTTGGTACAATTTGGGTCCATGCACTTATGTTCCATGCACTATTTACCCATATATGGTATGTGTGATTGGCATTTAGTCCCCATCCTCCTGTCTCTCTCCTCTCAGTTTCATGCTTCTCTTTTCTAGATACCATAGTTGCCCCACTGCTGTCCCATGCTATTAACTCTGTATTTCTCTTTCCTAGCAATCTATGTGTTCATTGTCAGTGTCTCTGACATTAGCACAAAACTGACTTAACTGACCTGCAGTTCATACTCCTCTCTTCTCACATTACTGGCAGTTCAGCACCATTCAACTTCTTCAACAATGACAACCATGCAAAGCCCTGCAAGCCCTCTATCTTTGGTGGAAACAAGGGGGAATTTGATTCTCATCAGGAAAATATCAATGGTCTTATTCAGATCCTATTCAGCCTTGTGTCTCACTTTTTGGGCTTTTTGAACTTTTTTTGAACTTATTTGGCTGGGTAAGTTTTAATCAATGACTACTTCAAATAAGCTCAGAAAAGTACACCCAATACAAACCAACATCTTGAACTGCATGTATTTCAGACTCATTCAACTTATGTCAGACCTTATTTCACTTCTGCAATATTGAAACAGCACAGATTCATTGCATTACATATAAGTAAAAAAACAATGCAGGTCAAATTAAAAGGTGAGTAAGCGTGAAAATGACAAAAATACACATCAGGAATTTGACATTGCCTATGTTGACCTTGCAAATATTGCTCCTGGTCAACACCACATCTATGTTGTTCAACAAGCCCTTCCAGTGATCTGGGAAATCATGGAAGACAATGGCTTTGAAGGTAGCACCAAGCTGGATAGTAATTGTCCTGGAGGGGGAGGCTGTGAGCAAGCACAAGATGGTGGACTTCAATGCATTGTGATCAGATGCAGTGATTGGAAGCTGTTCTGGACATGAGCTGGGAGTACAATTAGGGAATGCCAAGGGTATGGGTAACCTGTGTAGGTATGTAACCCTTATCCACATGGAGTGTGGATGGGGGTATTGACTGTGATCCGCCCAACCCATACTAATACCCATGTCTTAGGCTGTATGATCATACTGTAACTATTTGCAATTTACTTAGTCAACAGCAGGGCAATTTAGGTCATATAATTTGCATGCACATGTGTTGCACAGCTGTTATGTTTCTCTTTTCTTTACTCTTGCTTACTTTCATGCTAAGTCTAGCATTGTACTATGTCTTGTAAGTTTAACCCTTACTTGACTTCTTTGTCATCATTCCACAACTTTCTCTGATGTTCTTCTTCTTTCTTGAACCTTCTTTGAATATATTTGAATCTTGCACTGCTTGATTTGTGCTTGATTCCATAGTCTATATAAATCCTTGTCTTTGCATTTTGTACCCTTAACCTTAACCTACTTGGTATCCTGTGCCTTGTAGTCCTTTGAATCTATTGTCTTCTCTTGGAACTCTAAGTCTGCCTTGAACTTTGATTGAGGTCTCTGATCTTTGAACTCTTTGACAAGTGAGGATGCCCCTTGCTCTTCAAGACTTATTCTAAGTCTCTCATCCTTGTCTCATCCTTGAACCAACCAAGTCTACTCTTGGCCCTACCTGGGACAAGCATAACAACAGCCATAGTTGTGGCTGCACACAGATGTCTATGCAGTGTGGCCATCCAAGATGGTCACTGCATATGTGTTGCACAGCCACAGTTGTTGCTGCACACAGATGTCTGTGCAGTGTGGCTGTCTAAGATGGCCATGATGCGATGTGATGTTTATTTGGCCATCTATATTATTACATAACTTAGGTGAAGACACCTTGATGGCTCAAGCCAGATGCAGAAAAGAGGTCATGAAGAAGACAGGGAATTGGAAATATGAGGAGGGAGCAGAGCAGACAAAGTAGCCAATAGGAAAGGGCATGGAGGTGGCAATAAATAAAGGCATTGATAACAGTGCAGACACTCAGCCCAAATATGACCAGCAAGATGGATAGTGTGTGTGTGCCATAAGTGTGCAAGCTGAAGGGTGTGAGGAGGGGACAATAGATTATAGTGACTATGAGAGTGTTGATGGAAAACACCAGATGGGGGTAAGACATCTGTATGGGGCAGGGGAAAACACAGTACAGCATATGGTGGGGGTGAAACACCCATATGAGGCATGCTGTGATGAGAGAGCATACCAGACAGAGGTGAAACACCCATAGGAGGCATGTTTGACATTGTCATACCAAGCAGGGGTAAAACACCTGCTGGATAGACTAGGGGACAATGGAAGGGATGCACTGAGTGGGCAGAAAAGAGAATCTGGGGCAGTGGGGTAAGACACCCATGAAGTACCAAGACTCTCCTATGGACCATAGTATGGGATCATCACAATACAAGCTTGCAGAAATGTTGACAAGATGTAGTTGAAGCCAAGCTGGTGCAGCATGCAACAGCTGGGAGGTGGTGCTACAGAGCTTGTGGCAGTGAGAAGACCATATGTCATAAAAGACAGGGCACTTAGTGAAAATGTAGTGAGGGGACTTCATCACAGAGCAATTAAAGGAGCAGAGACCAAGAGTATTGCCAAAGTGATGAGACCACCAATCTGCTGAGTTGAGTTGTGAGGAGCAAGCATAAAGCTGCACAACTGCAGAGAAGGCATTTCTGGTGTGCACATATGGAAACTTGGAAGGAGAGTGCTGGTCATGGAAAGGAAGAAGCAGTGCAGCTGCTGGGCCAAAAGAAGAGCTGGAAAAGATATAGTGATGAAGGGCAGAAGAAATAAATGTGGATACATTGGATTTGACAAAGCCATGAGTGGGAGAGTACAACACAAAAGAATCAAGTGCAAAGGACAGGATGGGTACAAGTGGAGGAGCAGGGAGAGAATTTTGCATGTGGGTGGCTAAGAGGTCGACATATGTGTTAGCAACAGTAGAGGCAGAATGGTCAGCACAATGAGAAGGTGTCCAGATAAGAGTGGGCCATAAAGGCAATGGCACATCAGTAAGGATGACAATAAGCCATCAATAGAGGGAACAAGCAGGTTGTGTGGGGGATACAGAGGAAGGGTGGAAGGACAGGGCCTGCTTGATGTTCTGGACAATATTGCAATGATCAGTAAAAATAGCACAAGGAAGAAAAGGATCAGCAATAATGCTAAGTGCAGCAGCAATGAGCAATCAACTCACCATGCAAAATGTTCTGGGAAAGACAGGTAGGATCAAGTTGGCATGTAAAGGCAGAGTAAGGAATGACAACTGTGGCAGTAACAGAACAGGAAGTTGTAAAGGAAGGAGAAGCTGGAAGTAAAGAGGCATCACTAGCAACCACCTGAATGGGAAAGGCTGCTGGATAAAAAAGGGATGGGAAGTACAGCTCTATGTTGAAGGGGTGGAGAAGAGGAGGATGAAGAAAGGAAGAATGAATAGCATCAGAGCAGGGTATAAGGAATACCAGAGATGAAGCCCCAAGACAATCAAGAAAGATGGGTGCAAAGGTGTACCAGAGAGGAGACAAGAGAAGAAGGAGTGGAAGCAGGTTAGAATGAGGCTTCAAACAGTAGGGTATGTGAGAAGAAAGAAGGGAGGGTGTCCAAGCCCAAAGATGGGCCAGAGTGTGAAATCTGGCATACAACAGATAAGTGAGAGAGGGATGATGCAAACTGAAAACAAGAGTTGGTGCCAGTGCAAAAACATGCATGAGGGAAACATCACCATCAAGAATGTAAGCAAGGTTAGTGGCAATAAAAGAGACATTGAGACAACAGGTTACTTGTTGGGCAGTGAGTTGAGATGTAGGAACAAGGTAGGAATGGGCAGAGGTTAGAGGAAGATGAGGAGAAAGGGGAAAATGACAAGAAAAAAGCGAACATGTCCACTCAGCCAGCATAATTTGAGCCATGAGATGGAAACTGGCAACCTGATGATTGAGGTCACAGTGGAGCCCAGAGATGACAGCAGTGGAGTTCAGGTGACAGATGGATGGAAATTGAAAGCCAAAGAGAGCAATTGGAATGGTAAGGAGTAAAGAGTTAAAATGAAAGGGAAAGCCACAATGGGTATGAACAAGGTTGGTGATAAGGTGGTCGAGGATCTCTGCATCAGAGAGGCAAAGAGGTTGATAAGCAAGTTGAGGACACAAGCAAGAAATAAGGCAATGTGATAAGACACATCATATGGCAGTAAAGGGAAGAGGAAAGGAAGTATCAGAGAGAGTGAAGGAAGATACAATGTTGTGAATGAAATGATACTTAGCAGCAGAATCATTAAATTTGGAGCAAAGAAAGGTGATGTGATCAGTGATGACATGAATGGAATGTAAGGTGATAAGAAAGTCAAGGGGATGACAGAGGGTAGGAGAACATCAAGGGGAGGTCAAAAAAGTTTGAGAGAAAGAGTTTAGATGTTTCCCAGCATGTATTCCAGTCACATGCCAGTTGAAAGTGTGTCATGGTTGAACAAGAAAATTTCAGGAAAGGAAGAGTGGCTGTAAAAAGTAATAAGCTGTCCATTACTTTGAGCATGACTACCAAAAGGGACAAGACATTAGGAGGGGTGTGTGGGTGTGTTGACAGCCCAGGAAAGTCATCATAAACAAAGCATTGGGAGCACTAGCAGCAAGATCATAAAGCCAGTGACTCCCAAGGCTAGTGATCAAGGTAGATTTTAGGGGTAAAAGAGGCCCCCCCTGCTTATGACACCAGAAATAGTGAAAGACTCAGTCTTAAAATGATAAGGCACAGGTTTGTGCAGACCAATCAAGGTCAGCAAGTGAAGACAGAAAACCATAGGCAGTAATCACATCACAGTAACCTTCAGGTTCTAGCTGATTGAAGCCTTTCTTTTGGTTATGCCAGAGGACATAGAGGGGTTGGTGGTTGTGAAAAGCCCAAGTTTTGAGTTGGGTGAGGAAAGACAAGAGATCACATGCCTGAATCCCAGGTTGTGTGGCAATTTGGCCTCAGGTAAGATATGCAAACAAGACAGGTATGGAAGAAGTAAGAAGTTTAACCAACTGAAAGGAAGGTTGAGGAGGAGATTACTGCAGCAGATGCCATGGTAGTTGGAAGCTGCATGTGAGAGGCATGCTTATGAACAGTTGACAGTGTTGAGGGTTTGACAGAGGTGGAAAAATGAGAATGATGAATCTTGTAGTTAATGAGGTCAAGGACAAGTTGAAGGGTGTTGTCAGGCAGATGCTTGATGATCCACTTCTCCCAACCATCAGGACCAGGTGCAGGGTGGGGGTTTCCTTTTCATAGGATGCCATGGAACTCTGTTAATGACATTTCTTGTGGTCATTGAAAAGGGTCAGCAGAGATGTGGTCATAGATGTCATGGTCAGAAGAGGTTGTTAGCCAGGGCTTCATGGTGGATGTGCAAGAAGTGTGAGTATAAAGGCTAGAGAAGTAGTCAACAGTTTCAGCACAGATATCGATGGGGGTTGTAAAAAATGTATTGGGGCAAGATGGCAACTGAAGGGCAAGCAGAGGGTCAGAAAAGGCATGTGGGTAAAGAACATGCTTTGCAGATGCACCCATAAAAACAGCAGTAATGTGTGGGTGGGACATTGTGAGAGAATGGAATTGCCAAGCTTCTTTTCCTTCATAATACCAAAGTTTGGTAAGGGTGTGATGAATAGAAGCAAGGTAAACATGAAAATAAGAAAGACTATCTGAAGTTGTGAGGGATGAAAAGTGGATGAATTGTGAGATGTAAGCATCAGCCCAGTGGTGCTGGGTGCAGATGAGAAGAACAGCATGCCAAGAGCACTGGAAAGCAAAGATAAGTTGATCAATGTGCCATGTTTCATGCACTGGCAATCAAATAGTGATATTAGTGATATGGCACCAAGAGAAGGACAAGTGTGGGGTAGGACATTGAAAGGCCAGGGAGGCAGCTTGAGTAATAAGTGAAGAGAGGAGCAAGTAATGGAAATCAAAGGAAGGGTTATCCATAATCAGAGAGAGAAATGCAGCTTGATGAGTTGCAATAAGGTGGTGGATGGCATTGGTGAAAGTGTTGAACCAATAAAATCATGTTTCTGGAGGAAATAGAAGCAGGAAGGGTAATTTGGTTGTGGTGACATGAAGCAGGAGCATAGTTGTGAAGGACAGCAGGGTTAGAGGAAATGAGAAGAAGCATAGCCTTGATCTGATGATGATCTGTGGCACCAACATAGAAAGGGGCAATGTCAATTTCATCAGGTAAAAAGTCATGTGGAGAGTGAATAATATGGTTGATAATAGACTTGCCACCATTAGACATACAGGTCCAGTGAGTATGAGCTTCCTGTGCATCAACAGAAGACCAGAGGTCAATGGCATGGATAGTATGGAGGAATTGCAGGGAAAGAGTGTGAAGAATGTGATGGTGAGAACTATCATGAAGGACTTCAGTAAGCACAGTAGTAGCATCATAGTCACCAAGCAGTGACCAAGAGTATGGTGAGGAAGTTGCTAATATGGCCAAATCATTCCAAAACTGCCTCATGTCAGAAATAATTCCAGGGTCCCAGAGCATGTAGATGCTGAAGACCCCATGTGATAAGACTGAGTTTCCTGGAAGGGGGATGAAGATATCAGCAGAAATGACATGGCCAGTAAGATATGTAGGAATTTCAACAGGTGAGGACATAAAGGCCTTTGTAATGCCAAGAGCCACACCCCATTTGCCAGCATGAGAACCCTTCTGCATATGCAAAGAAAGGGCAGAAGCCTTATAAATGTTAAAGTTTAGGAGGAAAAGACAAGAGGTAACAGATCCAGTAACCTTTATCTCACCAATGACCCAAACATGAGGCAGAAGAGATAATATTCCAGAAGAGATCATGCTACACTTCAATGGCTTGCCTAACCCATTAGCATTGAGAGATAAGGATTGAACAGGGACAGCAGCATGAGCAGTAGGACAAAGATGAAGAAGTAGGATAATATACAGGGACAGAAGCAAAGTATTAGATGAACAAGGAGAGGATCCCATACATTGGTGCCATTACAAGAGGTAGAAAGACCAAGGGAAAACCAGAAATGAAGGAAAAAGGTGAAAAAGAAAAAAGCCAAATAGGCATGGGCATACAAAGAGAAACAGACATCAATCAAAGAAGCTTCATGTGCAAGGCCTAAGCAGCCTGCAGCCAAAGAGATAAGGGCATAGAACATTGGTCTGGAAACACAAATTACCTTTTGTTTAGATGATGGCTGAGCAGATGCAACACAGGGAACATGATAGATATGGGAAGAACTCACAGTAGGTTGTAACAAAGGGAGAGAAGGCAATGTGGGGCAAGAAGAAGGTCAGGAAGGGAGAAGGGAATGGGTGTCAGATGGGCCAGCCATAGGTGAATCCTCATCTGGTTGAAATCCCACATGGGCAGATGGGCTTGAAAAAGGCTCAGTAGAAGAAACAGAGGGCAAGGAGGGAAGAGAGGTGAGAGAGGGGGCAATTGCATTTGAGACAGAGTCAGCAGCCTGACATGCCTGATCATATTGATGTTGAGCATCCTCCATTTGGTTGCTAAGCTCTGTGAGTTGGATATGAAGTTGAGAATGGTCAATATCACTGGAAATGCTATCAAGGTACAATAGTAACTGAAGTTGAGACTGTTCTGCACAAAGAGAGTGCAGCTAGTGGGCAAAACTTTGAGCATATGAGAGAGGTGTATCAATTGGGTAAGAGCAGTCATCATGCAAGTGGTTTTCCTAGACTGTTCTGAAATTTAGTCAATGCTTTCATGTAAATTTTTGCACATAGAATTCATAGTATGCATGAAAGTAGAGCCCTCATGCTCAACCTGGTCAAGATGTGCATGAAAGCACCAGAGTTCTGTGTTCTGTAGTATAGAACCACCAGCTCCCCCAAATTTCATAAAAGCTGGGTTGCACAGCATTCCCATAGAATTGAGCTTGTAGATCAGGTGTGGTTTGATAGGCCCATGCTGCCAGACAAAGAAGTTGTATTCAGGATGAAAAGTGTCAAAGAGATCCGGAAGGAAAGTGGAAGCTTGGGCAAGCTGTTTGAAGATGACATAGTAGATATCACCATCAAGAGCCATGTAACTGGAGGCAATGACATCTCCATAGCACTGATGAATATACATGTCAATCATTTGGCAGACTTGCTGATATTCACAACACCAGGGAATACCAATCTCATTAGGCCAGATGGACTGTACAAACTGATGTTGAGAGGCATGCTGGGCCAAGTGATCAATAATAGAAGGGTGATTCTGAAGCCATTGGTTGGCATCATGGTGCATAAAATTGAAAACCACATGAGGGTTGCCCATCTGCAAAATGAAACAGCCTTGAAAGTCACAATGATGGGACTGCATATTGTCTTTAAGGGGGTGCTGAAGAGCATGTGCAGCATGTTCATCAGGCATAATAAGCAGAACATATTGAGATCTATCTTTCCTGTTGCAAACTTTCCAGTCCACATAGAAGCCCCTATCATGGAAGATCATCATCATCAATTGGGGCCAGTCTGGATGAGGTACCAGTGAAGCTGATGGGTAAATAGCAACAAACACATAGTCAAGGGGTTGGAAATCATTTGGGAAGGTGATGATAAGGGATGGTAGCTGGTCTTCCTCAGAAACCAAACTATTGTCCTCTGATACCACATGTTGACAGTAAGCATGGACACATTAAACACTTATATGTTCAAAGCCCAAGACCATCAACTGATAGCCAAGAGTGTTGGCTGGAAGCTCAATCTCATTAGCAGGAGGAGGAGGAGACCCAGAGCAGGTTTGCTTGATGTTAGGAGACTCAGGTAGGTTGGAATTAAAGAGTTTCCTTTTTGGCATTATAGTCATCACCCACTGTTTGAGCCACAAAAAAAAGAAAATTTAATACACAACATTCTGAGATAAAATACATGGATCAAAGATGGTGAAATCAATAATATCACTTGTATGTAGGTCTACTTAGAATACTATTTGGATCAAGCATGTTCTTTGCATGATATATAGATATCAGTAGAATGGACTTTATCATATCCTCACCACTGTTTGAGCCAGTCCAAATTAGGTATATTAGTATATCAGAGAACAAATCAATTATCAAGTCCATGTAAGAGTCCACATAAGATGTGAGGTTGCACCACACCCACCACTTGCTTCTCATTACTATCATTAGAACTGCCCTCAGATCCACTGTCCCCATCACCTTCAATCTCTGTGGACTCAATGACATTCCTGAGCACTACAGGCTTGGAAATGGCCTTCTCTAATGCCCCCCTTCTTGGCTTTGCCCAACCAACTCATCATCCTTCAGCCTTCACCAACATTCTCTCAGCTTTCCACCCTTCCACCACTCTCTTGTATGCCAAAGTGAGCCTTTTGTTTCATTGTTTTCATGCTGAGTCTTGCTCCCTTCAGGTCTTCATTACTGCTGTTTGGTTTGCAAGACTTTCCTTATGAACTTTCCAAACAGCCTTTTGTGCTGCACTAGCTTCCTGGAATTCAACAATTTGTGTAGTGAACTTGTCACCAGTGAGAAGTCATGGGAGCCCATCTCCAACCAATCTCCTGTGCTTCTGTTGACAAGTCTGATCCTTTTCCTATGCAGCCAGTTGACCCATCAACTAGTCACAGAAGATATCTTGAAGAACAGCCTCTAACTGCACATCATATAGTGCACTTTTTTGTTGAGATTCATGTGCATAAGCTTCTTGCAAATCTTCCTGAAGCAATCTCTCATCTTCAGTTGCAGGCTCCCAGTTCAAAAGGAAAATTTTCCACTTTTGAGTTGGTGTTATTGGCAATGTAGATGATGACAGAAGCTGTACAATTGATGTCAAAGGAGCATTGTTGACAAGAAATGTGGCTGATGTCAAAGACTATTCAGATATGAGAGAATATGTGGCCACCACCCATGTTGGCTCAGCACATTCTTTATCGACTTGAATGCTGGAACCTGTTGAAGTCAGTTCTGGCAACTGGAAAGATGATGGTGTATCATGGTTATGGTGATGTTTGGTTTAGTAATGAAGGATGACATTTGTAATTGCATGGACAGGTTTAGATTGCAACAATGGCAAGTGGCCACCACTAGACATTTCAAGACTAGAAGCCATCATATCCTCTGTGACAATGTTGACATTTGAATGGCCAGACACCTGTCTTTTCAAATGTGCTATGGATGTTTTCAAGCATCAGCACTTGGCAATCTGGTTTTCCATAGATTGAAATGAAGCTGGTTTTTATAACTCACTGCCATGTTGACCTTTCATACTGATCACGTTTGGCATTCCATCACTTCTTCAGTGTGCCAAAAATGACAACATCAAGGCCTTGGTAGACATGTGTTGCATGAACTGGATGGCAAAGGATATGGATGTTGTTTGCTCTAGCATATTACAGGAAGTCTTATGTGTAATGCAAACCATCAACAAGCAGGAGTAATGCATGCCTGTTGGCCTTGACATGTGTATTTTTGTCAAAATCCTCAAGCCATAGTCAGCCAATAGTGCCATTGGTCCATCCTTTCTTTAAGACAGCAATACTAGCCTTGTGGTAAGATATTCCAGTAAAACAAATTTGACAAGTCAGTACTTACAATCCACACAGTTCATTATCTTGATGCCACTTTGTTCCATATGATTAACCCTTGTAGATCACCAATGGAGGGATATCTGTACCATCAGCACAGATTGTAACCATGACAGTAATGTTCTCCCTGTTTCCATCATATTGTTATTGTTTATGCTGAATCTTCTTTGCCTTGGGTCCAATTACCTGCTATTTAGATCCTCCACCTGGTTGAAACCCAGTCTTGTCACTTGTCCATAAACAGTTAACTGCTATTTGTTCATTCTTGATTATAATATCCAGGAGATTGTAAATCCCTCATTTGTAGCTGGATTGACCACACAATGTCCAGTGCAGAGCTCTAGTATTGTCCAAGGTGATCAGAGTGCTTTTCAATAAAGCAGCTGGTCCAGTTTTTACCTACTCCTTCCAATGCCAAGTCAAGCCAGCTCTGCAATATAGCATCAGCATGTTCCTTCAGCTGCTTGTGGCTAAGCAGGAATTCTCTCCATGCAAACTCAAGGCAATATTCAACAAGATTCTTAGCTTCTTCATCTTGTAGTCATGCTTTGTCCTCTGTGCTTGCTTGAGTCTTGTTCTGACCTCCCTTGATGTGGTGTGACACTGTCATGCAATCAATGGTCACTGATTTTTCAGCTTTGCTTGTTTAGTCCAATATGCTTCAACTGCTTGAATGAGGGCATTTCTTGTGCTTGGGTGGCAAGTCATTGTTTTTTGGATGTAGAGAGTGAATGGCTGACCATGGTCCAAGCATCAGCAGTCAAAAATGTAATTGTGACACTGCAATGCCTCCATTCTCGCTTGCTGAATGACTTCTTTTGTGGGCAATCATTCTTTGATAAGGAAGATAATGACCTTGTCAAAACTCACCAAACTAGCATCAAGGTGGCACATTGTATGGATGTTTGATCCTTTCAAAAAGTGGATAATATAATGCTCATTAGTTTCATTCATGACATATTCATCCCAAAAGCATGGTGCTATGCAACAAAGTCACCATATTTGATTAAAAGTGCAATTTTGGCCATCCATTCATGTCATCTCAAGTATTGGTGCATATGATGTTGAATTTGAAGAATGCAAAATGTGTGAACATGCAATGCCTATCATCATACAATCTTGAAACAATCCAAAACCATGATGTAGAAGAATTACAGCCAATTGGCTCAAACAGTGGTGGTGGCTCAAACAGTGGGTGATAACTGTAGAACCCAACAGCAAGTGCTAGCAGTAGAGAGTGAGGCATGCAATGGATTGGTGGTGGTGGTGGTGACACAGTGGTAGGTCATGTGATCTGCTTGAGCCATTGAGGCATACTATGTGGTACAACAACTTCATTAGTTACCTAGTTTTATCACTTTCATAGAATACTTGGTTTCTTCATTTCCACAACATCCACATTATATCTAGTATGTTTCTGAGTGTCTGCAAGTTTGAATGAACTTAATCAAAGCAGAAATGAGTGAGATAGCAAAGCACTCTCCATGAAGTTTGATCACATGGTGGCTTGCAGGCAGGAGTGGGAGTGTATATACTACATATTAAGTAGGTATGTTTGATAGGAGTGAGTTTGGGCAAAAGCCCCAAAGGGCTTTCTGGCCTGAAGCACTGTGGGGGCACACAAGCTGCATTGGATGGAATGGGCACCAAGCAGGTCACTGAACAAGCCCCTAAGAGAAGTGTGACAGACAAACAAAGGTTGGATGTCAGACTGCAAGAGGGAGTGGTGGGTGGATGCAAAAACAAGGAGTGGGTAAGGTGCTTGATTT
>JBBPQO010000284.1:0-12716 GCA_038092535.1 Xerocomus subilludens | reverse complement strand
GATGTGCTCAATCTTGGTGCTAAGTGGCTGTCATCACTGCCTGAATGATTGGAGTCCTCTTGAGGATCAGAGGCCTTCTGCTTTCCCTTTCCGCTGCCCATGGTGAAGTGGTGAGAGAGTCTTCAACTTTGCCTTTGAGGGGCCATCAGTTTGTATTGATGGCAACATGTACTACACAAGTTCTTCTGTCCAAGGTTGAGCATGGGACATATCTGGCATCTTGGCTTTTTGTATAGGCTCCACTTCAAACTGACAGCTTATGCTAGCAGACCCAGTGATGACAACTGAGTCTGGCTAAGTCATTAGCAAGTCCAGACTCAATTTCTGTACACAGCCTAAGGTTAATAAATGAAGTTATGTCCTGCATCAACAAACTGAACAGCCATAACTGAGGATGCATCCTGGCATTTGACCACCAAAATGGATAAAGGCTATTTCTTCTTGCTTCAAGTGTTTTTCTGTCTCCAGAACTTACTGCAAGATTAGTAATCACAGAGATCACATAGTACTAGATAATCATTGGACTGCAAATATGATTGTACAACTAATGCTAATAAGTCTGATAATAACTAAGTTGTAGTAGAAAGTGGTTGTAGTTGTAACCCTGCCTGCCCCTGCGCCATGAGGGTTTGCTGGTATATTGTCAGCCAGTCCCTCCTAGCTGGTTTGCCCTGCATACTATAAATGAGTTGAGAAATTTGTAAGTAACTTTCCCTCCAGTATGGTGTGCTTGTATCACCCTCTTCATGATATCCATTCCAGAAATTGTGAAGGGATGTGGCCAGTGCTGCTCCTGCAAGTGAGAATACTGCATCTAAATTGTCATTTTGGACATATGTCCAAAGTGTCAATGGTGTCAGAAAGAGCATATCTATGATATAATATTGAAAAAAGGATGAAGAGAATAACTTGGCCTTGGGGTTGTGAGGATCATGAAGATACCCAAAACAATTCAACAATTGTGTTACCCCTTGCACTCAAAAAGTGATCTCAAATGTAAGATCAGTTCTCATGTGAAGCTTGAATTCATGATGAATATGATAGAGGGCATATTGTTTAAATGCCCTCCACATGTTGGCTATCACTTCCACAGTACTTTTGTTTGCAGAGGTGGGTTGTATGATGTTGGGGTGATCCATGATAGTCTTCATCCCAGTGTTGATTGTGTGTGCAACCATAGCACTCTGATCTAATGCTGATGGGACTGTATCCTCTGTTAGTGTGAGATGAGATATTTCACCTTGAGCAGTTGTGTTCACCAACTTTTGTTTGTCAGGTGAGAGTTCCTGTGGTTCAGATAGGGCATTGGAGACAGACAGGGCAGAAATAGAAAGTGAGGCAGAGATGGCAGAGGTGGTGGAGGAAGCAGAGGTGGCAGACACAGTTGAAGTGGTGACAGCTGGAGTTGGAATGACAATGATGGTGTTAAGTGGCAATGGTGATAGTATTGTACACACTTTGTGCTCAGGACGCCATATCTAAGACAACTCTCCAGCCTATCTTGAGATAATCAATGCAATTAATGAATATAGATAGATATACTTATGGAGATCATTGAGGATGTGGGATTCCCAAATCTATGCACCCTCTGCATGGCAGGATGATGGCTCAGATGGCACTCACATGATGTGCCACTAAATTCAAGTGTTGTTGAGTGATTTGCAGGCCATGAGCAAGCTGGGCAGAGTGTCACAAGCTATTTGGCTCTTATTGCTGCACAAACAGAGGCTGCAGCTGTGACAGACTTGACTGATGAGCAGTAAACAGAGGTGGTAGCATCATGTAAGGGGGATTCACATGGAATCTGTCAGGCTGATGTTCATATGGATATGATGGTGATGCCCATTGTGATTGCAATGACTGCTGTGCATGCCAATCAGACACTGGTGTGTGCTAGAGTTGCAAAAAACCATGGGGCTGATGGCCATATAGATACAATGGGGTTGTATTGATTGTAATTGAAATGATCACTGTGGATGGGTGGGAGCTGGCATATGCTGTGGTTTCTGTAGTAACCAAAGGGAGGGTGATTCAGATGAGGATTGTTCAAAGAGTGTGCTGGGATTCTTGGGAGCCTTGCCCATCGTGCTCATGTGCTCCATGTTCTGGCAAGGCCTAGGATAGTTCTAGATAAAAGAATCATTCATGGTACTACAAAATGTGAGCCACTTACTTGGGATTGCATATCTGGGCGATGGTGGTTGGAGAAACAACATGGAGAGTAGAAAACACATCCATGAGGAGATAACACAAAGGTTACATTTCAAGAAGTGATTGCTACAAACATAATGATAATGTCCATATAAGTACATTAACAGCATACCATGGGAGTTTTGATTCAAAGATCACCATCATTGGAAAAAAGGAGCCAAGCATATTCAAGAAATACTATTGTTAGAAGAAAGGAATTCTATGAATAGAACTTTCCCATCTTTGTTATTGTCCAAGATATTATTGAAAAATTGGAGCACCTCCTCCATTTGACCAGCTTGGCTCTCAGTGATGGTTAATGTGCAAAGTTCATCTGCATACACAGCATGATTGTACACTCCATTGTCTTCTGCCTCTGTGAGTTCATGCCTATCCAGCACTATTGCAACTAAATTAATTTGTACTTTATTGACAGTGAGATCAAATTTGTGTTGTGCATACAAAGCAGACAAAAGATCTTTGTGGTATTTGGCTGATTCAATTTCTATCAATACTAGGGCAACACAATGTGTATTATAATCAAGATCTGCTTCCTTTACCTGGTGGGCTCTCCACAATACCCTATTGGGCATCTCAGAAAGCATCTTGAGAAAAGCTTCCCTGCCCTGCAGTAGCATATGTGTTTAGGTAAAATGACTGAACTAAATATCACACACATACCTCCTCAATGCCTTCCAGAGTTATATCACTATAGGATGACAATAACACTAATGACCATGCTGCAAATCCATGTTCTGACAATGTTGCCTGACTTCTTGGGGTATATGGAATGTGGCAGTAACAAAGGCATGTGAGGCTCTGAGTGCAGATGGTACACTCCTTGACAGAGACAGGAGATGGGTTGATATCTCTTTGCTGAGAAACATCAATACATGGATTGTTATGCCTTAGGGATTGCAGTCTAGAAGATAAAAAGTGCTATGTGGCTGAGGGGAATCAATTTGAAAAGTATGTGGGTGGGTATAGGAGTCTGAATAGGAAAATGATCATTACACATGTGGTTGTGATTTAGAATTGTGTCTAGTGTAAACTTCAAATTGTGGGGAGGCATAAGGTCTAAAGTGCAATTATCTTTCAGGCTAGCCAAGGAGAGGAAATCGAAATTAATTGATAATGTTACTGATCTCAGAAAGAGTCAAGGCAAGGTAGTAGAGGGGATTGTGTCCATGTTCCTCAAGTGATGTGATGCTGGACAATGAAAGAAAGCTTCCTTTGGGATGCTTGCTGTCACAGTCTTGTTAGTATGATAATCTAGCTTTGAAGAACTTAATGATTTTGCACTTGCCAACCCCAACCCTGCTACCATGGAAATCAACACCACTACTCTCTGTCCAAATTGTCATTCTCTGTTCCCATCTCCTGATGCACTGATGCATCACCTGAACACTAATGGTGTAAGGTGTATTTCCACTCTTGAAGATTCCTTCCAAATCCCTGCCCCTTCTTCATTTATATGGTGTGCTGCAAAGATGAATGTTATGGGAGAATACAACAAAGACTCTAGATATATCTATGGGAAAGGTGGAACACTGTTGGACTGAATGAAAACACATGACACAAGAGATGCCATGAGCATCAAATGTACTATCCATTCTTTAATGAGGGTGAATGGGAACTGGCTAAGTTCCTTGTGATGAACATGATAAAGACACAGATTTCTCAGTTCTTCTATGATAGGTTTGTCTTGATTTTTGTGCATCAAACCTGATCTCATGGTATCTGACTAGTTTAATACATGTCCAAAGCCATCCTTTGAAACTGTAGATCATTTATTCAGGTGGATTGGAAGCCTTCCTATGGGGCCACAATGGCAATCTACTAAAATCAAACTTAAAGATTATGAGACAGTACAGGATGCCCATTTGATATGGCATGATGGCCTAGAGGTTGCCAAGGATTTATTCACTAATCCCATATTTGCCAACTATATGACATGTGATCCTCACAAGGTCATTCATGGTGAGGAACAGGAGAGTAGCAAACTTTTTACAGGGACTCATGTGTCTGCAATCCAGGTAAATGACTGGCAACAATATTACTCTGCATTCATCCTAATACACTGTCTGTTGCACACAGGATCAACTTCCTCAGGGATCCATGATAGTATCCATCATCCTTGCCTCCAATAAAATGCCTGTCACACATCATACTGGAGGGTTAGAAATGCACCCTGCCTTCATGACCATCAGTGATATTCAATTGGATATTAGGATGCAGGTAATGTCACATGCATGGCATTGTATCGTATGCATTCCATTAGTAACATTTGAGGTTCATCCCAACTTCCAATCCCTTCCCCAGGTGTGGGTTTTCCACTAGTCATTAGATGCTGTAATTGCATCACTGAAAGACACAGAAGATCAGGGCTGCAAGCTCATGAGACTTGTCCAGAACTGTTATACCCCTCTTGCTTCATATATTGCAGACCTTTCTGAGCAACAGCTCATGGCCAAGAATGCTTCCCCTGTAATCATCACTGAGTTGCCTCAATTTGGAGAACCCTGTGCTGCTGCTCCTCACACAGGTCACTACACACTTAAGCTAATTAAAGAGGCATGTGACAAGGTCAATTCCTGGGATCTTCATGCCTTCCAGAAAGCTGCCAAGGATTTAAAGCTTCTTGGTGTCCATAAACCATTTTGGCACCACTGGAAATTCTCTGATCCATTATTCTTCCTCACTGGTGAGATCCTTCATACTTGCCACAAGTTTTTCTTTGGCCACATCCTCAAGTGGTGCAAAGAAGTTTCTGGTTCACATACACTTGACACTTCTCACCAGGCACAGATGACTGGGCAAGACCACCATGATATGGACAGGACAGTGGTACTCATTTTGGATGGTGCTGGAGCAGTTACCAATGACTTCATTTGTGCTGTTTGCTCATTGGTAGAGTTCATTTATCATGCACAAGATCCTGTGCATACCAACTCCTTGATCACTGCCATGTAACAAGCACTGGAAGAATCTCACTCTAGGAAAGCTTGCATTATCACTCTTGGTGGGTGAAAGGGCACCAATGGTACCATCTGTTATGTTTGTCCCAGATAGCACCAAGAGTGGACTTGGATAGGTTCAAGGATGTGATAAGGTCAAGAGACTATTGATAGTCTTGATGAGTGAGGGGTGTCCTCACTTGTTGAAGAGTTCAAACAGCAAGGATCTTGATCAAAGCTTGAAGCAGGCTTACAGAGATCTGGAAAAAGAGATAGATTCAAAGAAGGCTACAGGATGTAGTATACTAAGTAGGTCAAGGTTAAGAATACAGAAATATGGAGATAAGGCTTAATTTACTATGAAGGATCAAGCATGGACCAAGCAATGTGAGATCTGGAACACTCAAAGAAAGGTTTGAGAAAAGAAAAGAGCAAAAGAGAACATAATGAAACATGGATGATAAAGAAAGAAAGTCAGGTAAGGGTTGAGCTTACAAGACAAGATACAATGCTAGTCCAGCATGAAAGCAAACAAAGGTAAAAAGAAAGCAAGAAACATAACATTGCCCCTTTACTTTGCTTGAGACACCAATGAAGAGGTTTCTAAAAGAAAGAGATCTCTTGCTCAGAGACTGCTGTAGGAGGGACTGGATGAACTGGTGACATTGGACCAGGCAACATCATCCCACTGATCTTCAACACAAGTGTTATTGTCCCAAGATGGACAAGGGAAAGGGATACAATGACAGGGAGGATGATGAGGGGGAGAATGAGAATGAGTGGGACCTGGAGTAGGATGACAACTTTATTGGTTGAGTGGAGGAACTGGAGGAGGAGCTGGAAGAGGAGGATACTATTTGGTGAGAGGAACAATGACAAGGGCAGTCTTGTTGTAGATGTATGGGACTCCATTGAAGATATATGGAGCATTGATAGTAAGGGCAGTTGATATGGATGTGACCAACTTGCCAGCAAGAGAAACACACCTCATGGTAATGTGGATGGAAGGGAGTGCATGGTTATAAGGTTTGCCATTCACATTTCCTATGGTTTGAACTTTGTGTTGAGCTTCTTTGTATTCTAGGATGAAAAGCTCCTTGGCCATCAAAGGGAAGGAAGATGCTGATGGAGAGGAAGGAGGGAAAGGTGTGACTGAGTCCTTCAAATCCTGCAAGTAATGTTCAACTTCTAAGATAAAATCAGACATGCCCAATTGGTACATGATAGAATGGAGCTCAGTCTTGAGATAAGCTTGGAGGCTGAGTACAACAAGTGATTGATGGATAGGGGCTGGCATTCAACAGGAATGAGAGATGGATTTGGCAAGGAGTCAATCTTGAAGAAAAGTGGAATATAATGCTTGGAATGGGGAGTCCATGTTCATATGAGCATTGAGAGGAAGGGTAAGACAAGAGTCACATAATGCATGGGATAGATGATGAACAATGGATTTGTCTGGAAGAGGATGAAGGTGATAAGCATTGGCTGGGACATCAATGGACATGTTGGGGATGAGGCAGACTGGACAAGGGGTCTGATAAGAAGGAGGAGAATGGTGATGTTTGACAAGAGGAAGGCAAGAGGGTGCAACAGAAGAGGGGTGCAAATCCTTTGGTCAAGGACAATTTGGGCATATAGTGTTTCAAAGTCTGGTTGCAAGACTGCAAAAAGACTGGCAACCAAACTGGACTGACATTGGTTGCAACCAGACCAAGGTTATAGCCTTTTCAATTATGAACCAAGCATCAGTCCAGTTGCCTTAGATTTTGAGAACCAAAAAGACTGGTTGTGGACTGGTTGCAACTGGTTGCACTGAGGACTGGTTTTACCCCCAACCTGTGCAAATCCACAATGTGTGGAAATGTGCAGATCACACATTGAGGCTTAAAATGAGTGTATCTCCTTCAGATTTCAACATACATCTATGATTTCAGTGTTGTTGGAAAGCTATTATTGAACTGGACACATCCTGCATATTTCTGCATGTTGCAAATTTGTGTGAATATAGGTGTTATTGATATTTATTTTACACATATCTAAAGTACTGACTAGTTGCAACCAGTTGCAAGTGGTAAGTTGGACCACTTAGGACCAGTTTCCATTGGTTTTAATCTGGTCACCTGATTTTCTTGATATCAAAAGACTGGTTGTGGTCCAGTTGCCTCAAAATTAGGGCAAAAAACCAAACCAGACTGGACTTTTAAACACTATTGGCATAGAAGACAGGGGAGGAAGGAGGAGGAATAGCCATGAGATAAAATAAGAAGGCAAGAAAGAGATGAAGTGGATGAAGGTTGAAAGGAAGGAACAATTTTAAGGAGAAATCAAGATGAGAAGACATTTTGCAGTCTGCAAAAGCAGACTTGGTATTTTTGAAATTTCATTCAGGGACCCAAGAATCTTCTTTCACCAAATATTCCTTCCATCAGATGAGATAAGAATGATGAGAAGGTGGACCACAAATGATGGATGATATATCCTATTTTGTATTCTTTGCCTGCAATAAGATTGGAAGGTGGAGAAGGAAAATTCCTGCCATGAATGGGGTTTTCACGATAAAGCAATAAAAGGGAGGTGTGGAAAACAAGGTGGATCTGCCAAGCTCTCAGGAGGTAGAGTTGAAAGGTGATGGAAGATAACACCTTAACAACAGTAAAGGGTCCTTCTCATTTTGGAGCAAACTTCAGGTTGGTGATAAGACATTTCAAATCATCAGCTTTGAGCCAAACCTTATCTTTCTTGATGAAAGGAGAATGATTTCAATGGGTATGGGAAGCCATAACCTGACAGGAAAGTTCATGGGCAGTGAGTGCTTCATTATGAGAGGAAGAGAGTTGTTTAAGTTGAAGTCTGACAGTGGGAATAGGGGTCTTGGGGAGGATGGAAGGAAGGGAATGGGGTTTGTAGCCCATCATTAGATAAAAAGAGAAGATGGAGGTCACAGAGTGGGGACAATGATTATGGGCAAACTCAACATGGAATCAGTCCAAGAAGATGGATTATTGCCACAAAAAAACACACAGATAGGTGATGCTCATAGGTCTCAATCTCTTGTTTGACATGCACCATCTTGCTGTCTGATTGGGGATGGGAGGCAGCAGAGAGGGAGAGACTGTACTTGAGATACAATCCATTTCTTTAGCAAAGGTGGAAGAAAATTGGGGGCCATGGTCAGAGATAACCTTGTCAAAAAGCCCAAAACAGAGGTAAACCTTATGGAAGAAAAGGGAAATGACACCTTTGGAATTGACAGATTTCTTGGTAGGGCAGAGAATTACCCCCTTAGTAAGGCCATGATTGACCATGACCAAAAGAGTACCAAAACCAGAAGGAGGAAGATTAGTGATAAGATCACAGGAGATTTGTTGGAAAGGATGGGAAGCAGAAGAGTGAATAGGGATAAGAGGGGAAACAAGAGGATGGGTATTTGACTTATGCTGTTGACAGATAGCACAGCCTTTAACATAACTCTGAACATGGGAAGCAAGACCAGGCCACCAGAATTTGGAAGAGACTAATTGACAGGTTTTCAAATAACCTGGATGACTGGCAGAGGGGTGATCATGACAACACACCAGAATGTGGCAATGAAGGTCACCAGTGTTGGGGATGTAGGTCCAACCTTTATATGTGAGGAGTCTATTGACATGTTGCCAATCAGCAAGATGAGAACAAAAGGTGGAAGGAAGATCCTCATTAAGGGATTGCAAAGATAGGAGATCAAGGAGATCAGAGGTGGAAGCAGAAATGAGCTTGGAAGAGAGAACTGAGTCAATGGCTGTTACAATTTTACTTCCTCATCATTGTATTTTCCTTTTTCTTTATCATTCTCCTAACCATACTTGGAAAGGGATGACTTATTCCAATGAAGGGTTCATCCTTATCTCAAGTATTTCTTTTGTCTTCCTCTCTTATCTCTAGTCGGACTTATCTCTCCTCTGCTGCCTCTCTCATGATGGCTAGTGTTTCCCATATTCCACATTGTTCTATGTCCTTCTTTTCCTTTGGTCTGTGCACCATAATGTCATACCTTGTTTGCATTCTTTATTCTTGATCTATAAAATAAAAGCATACTATTAAGTCTCACTCCTTGTCAAGTTCTTCTCAAAAACCCTTGAGTTCTTGTGAATTATCCTCAGTCAAGTCCTCTACTCAAACATCCATCCCTTCATCAACTCTTGAACATCAACTCTTCAGATGTCAGTCTCTTTGTGAGTATCACCTGAGAATGTTGACTAGTAAGCAGACATTGTCATATGCTTCGCATAACAATGGCTTTCACAAAGATAGAAGGAGGGAGGAGAATAACCTCCATGTTATCAAGAGAGGAAGAAGAAGTAAGGAGGTCTAGATGATGAGAGAGAGCATTAGGACTGGCTAGGGTGGTGCCAGGAACATGAATAATCTTTGAATCAAAGTCAGCAAGGTTGAGAAGCCAAAAAGCCTAACAATAATTGAGGATCTGAGGCTTTTTAAAGAACAAGAGATATTTATGATTGGTGAAAACTTGAAATGGAAAAGGAGAGCCATGAAGGTAATGACATCAAGCTTTCAATGCCTGGATAATTGCAAGATGTTCATGGTCATAAACATCATAATTTCATTCTGCAGGAAAAAAGGAATCAGAGAGGTAGAAGCAGGGGTGCCAATCACCATTTGAGTTGGTAGTATACCTCCAGAGGCACACAAAAAGGTGTCAGTAGCAATAGTGAAAGATGAGGTAGGATTGGGAAGATGAAGGACTGGTTTGGAGAGATAAATATCTTTAAGATTATCAAAAGCTGAATGACAGTGGGAGATCTATGCCCAAGGAAGATCTTTCTTGGTGAGGTTGATAAGAGGACAAGCTATAGTGGAATATTCTAGAATGAAATGACAATAGAAGTTTGCAAAACCAAGGAAGGAGCAGAATTCTTTAACCTTTTGAGAAGTAGGCCATTTAACAATGCTGTTGAGTTTTATGGGGTTCATATCAAGTTCTCCAGGTTTTATGATTATTCCCCAGTAATCCACTTCCTTGGTAGCAAACATACATTTCTCCAGCTTTAGATGGAGATCTAACTACTGCATCCATTAAAAAACACAAAGGGTTTGTTTGGTATGGCTGGCTTCATCCAGTGAATAAATCAGGAGATTGTTCATATAGATCATCAACCAACCCTTTGCAATCATATCTCAAAAAGAGTTGTTCATAAATTGTTGAAACATAGTGGGAGAGTTGGTAAGACTGAAAAATATGACTGTTGGTTTAAAAAGACCTTTATGAATAATGAAGGAAGCCTTCCATTGATGACCATCCTTGATATGGATGTTATTATATCTCCATCATATATTGAATTTGGTGAAAAGTTTTACATCTTGGAGTTTATTGACAGGGTCAGAAATGAGAGGAAGGGGGTAGGCATCTTGGCTGGTGTGATTATTGAGATATCAATAGTCCTGGAAAGGATGAAGGACACCATCCATTTTCTTTACAAAGAAGAAAGGGGACACTTGGGCAGAATTCAAAACTTAAGGGTTTTATCTAGGAAGTCTTCATATTTTTGTGTTCATTAGAAGAAAGGGGATAGATCTTTCCAACTTTAGGAATGAAAGATTATTGAGATTGATTTTGTGGTCACAGGGATAGGGGGGTGGTATGTGGTCAGTGGCTTCCTTGGAGAATCCAGAACCAAACTCAGAGTACTCTGGAGGGAGGGTTGTCTTTGGCTTGCCAGATTCTGCTGCCATAGCAAGTTTGGTAGTGGTACGGAGCTTTTGAATAACTGGATAACCAAGGGGAGTAAAACAAGAGCCAAACTGGGTACAATGATTGAGGGTTTGGAGATCTACTGCCTTTTGCACATAATGAGATTTGGACTCAGGATCAAGATAGTCAAAAAGACATTTGTCAGTGATGGTGTTCACATGAATGTGTTGAACAGGAGAGGAACAAGCTTTTCATAGATTCAATTGTACTGTTTGGTGTCAAGGTGAAAGGAGAAGTGAAGTTTCCAAGATTGGTTGGTGGATTCTGCTATAGAGGGTTTGAATGGCCCAATCAATGATGGAATTGATTGAACTAAGCCAAGGAAGTCCAAGAATGACATTGTCTGAATCCAAAGCCTTGACATGGAATTGCATGGAGTGAGCAATGCCTTTGACATTAATGAAGAGATTGCAGGAGTATTGGATTTCTCTGTTTTTATTTTCAGATTGATCAGCAAAAGGGCTCAGAGGGTTTTATCTAACTTGGTGATGTGGAGTCAGTGTTTCTTGACAAAGTGCCAATCAATGCAGTTGAAATCTGCACTGGAATCTGCAAGGGCACAGGTGTTGATGACTTTCATAGTATGATCAGGGATGATAACTTGCAGGGGGAATCACATAGTTTTTGTTGCAGAGGATACTATTACAGAAATGGAAGAAGAAGAAGACATCAATGCATTATTTCCATTCAAAAAGACAAAATAAAAGAGACTTTCCTCTTTTCCTCCTCCTCCTCATTATCATCAATGTCAATAAGGCTTTGGATCTCAATTTTCTTTCTTCACCACTTTCTTCACCTTTCTAGTAGAAGATTCAATGACAATAAAGTGAAGGGAGATGGAGTAGATGACAAGGGAAAGGAGGGACATGCAGAAGGGAGATGATCAGATTGATGACAATGGAAGGTCCATTCTTGATGCATTGGGCTTTCTCATCAGGAGTCATCATAATGACTTGAATAACATTGACATTCATGGTGTTGGGGTCATGAGGTTTTGTGGAGGAGTGGTTGGAAGAGGAAGGGATGTGGTGAGAAGAGAACAAATGGTACATAGATGAGGCCTTTTGGTTTCATTTAGATATTTCATCCACACATTCCCATTGGGTCTGAAAGTGGATAGCTTTAGCATACCAATCCTTAGGTAGAGTGGGGACAGTGTCCATGGACACAATACAATACATGAGAGAAGTGAGGAGGCTGGCAGAGCAGTAGCCAATAATAACATTTGAGTTAATGACTAAAGAAGTAGCCACTTGGTTTTGGTGTTCAAAGGACTTCTTGAACTTGTTGACAAAATCATAAAAGGTTTCTAAAAAGGGAGTGGTGCCATGAAGGGCCTGAAGATGGAATGTATCTGCCCAAGAAGCAGTGGATTCTTCAGTCATATATGAAAGGATGAAAATAACTCTCTTATTGTCCAAGTTGTAGACAGCAGAGTTAACAAGGAGATAGAAACAATGACATAGCTCAAAGAATGCTGCCTTACTTGCAGCAAAGACAACATATGAGTGAGTTGATTCTGTCTTTTTTTTCTTGACATATGCACTCATAGTGTTAATTTATCATATTAGAGAGGCTTTTAACCAACTCACTGGCATTCTCCAACTCTAACCAGACCCTACAACTCAGAGCAACATTCCTAGTTGCATTGTCATTTCATATTGTCACATCCATGATTTTCGCTAAGTCCAACTCCATGCCTCCGGTCTATGTTCTTACTATCTCTGGAGCGTTTTTGCTTACGAGCCCATTCTGAGTCACCGGACTCGCATGTGTTTATTCATCATTTGACTACCTTTGATGTCTCGTTTGACCGTTTG
>JBBPQO010000283.1:0-12728 GCA_038092535.1 Xerocomus subilludens | reverse complement strand
TCTGCATGACATGCCATTTTCAAATGGCTGCTATTCTATCAATTCTTATCCAAATCAATTGATTTTCGGACCAATAGAAGGCCAAGCATACATACTTCATTCCATACACTTGTAGTTTAGGGCTAGGATTAGGGGTTATTGCATTTAGTCATAACTAATATAAAACATGCAAACATGCAGACAGTTTTTTGAGCCACTGTATGTGGATGTGGATATGTGGGTTATGAGCAGGTTCAACCTAGGGTTATCACAAATGACTAAAAGGAAGGAGGGAGAAGTGAAAATGTAGGAAAGATGATTAGGATAGGTGCATGGTTAGTCAATGATAGGAGGATATGAGCACAGGGGATATACACTTCTACAATGGATCACACAGGCTTGCACCTCCATCATCCAAGCACTCCAAACATGCACCATTCACTGTCAACATCATAGAGAAATTCTACATAATCCTCAACATGAACAATTCACATGACTGCACAATTTTTGCATGTTAGTATGCTCCTTCTACTGCACTGCCCAGCTTGGTGAATTCACAGTACCCACTGTTTCCAAGTTCAACCCATCCAACCACATCACCCATGCAAATTTTTCTGTTGTACATAGCCATGAAGGCCTTGAAGTCATGAAATTCTCACTACCATCTACCAAAGCTGCACCAAAGGACAGAGAGAATACCTAATGTGCCCCACAGAACCCAAACTCCCCTATGGATCCTAAGAGTGCCCTGGACCAGCATTTCACCATCAAGCAAGTAGCCCACACTGTGCACATTTTCACATGGAAACACCAATGAGATCCAAGACCATTATCTTGCAAAGAGGTCACAGGACGCATCAACGAAATTGTCAAGAGAAATCCTGGCCTCCCTGACCTCAAAGGTCATAGCCTATGCATAGGCAGCACCCTACACTCCCTTCTTCTTTGGGTGCCATTCAACATGGTTAAACCTATGGAAAGGTGGTTTAGCAAGGCATTCACCATATATCTCTGCCACTATGTGCTCATCCTTGCCTCCTTTTTGCAAAACAACCCAGTGCTGTTAGACAACCTACACCACTACATCCTCCTGCCTGTCAGATGATTCTTGCAGGTCAGTAGTGGCTTCTACTGTCAGGGTCATCCCACACTGTCTCATGTCACTCACTTCTACCCATCTGGGTTCACAGTGCAATGCCCCTGACAGGTTTGGGTCCAGTTTTAGGCCAGTAAAAGCCCCCAGATTTCACACCCAACCTTTCACCCCCTTCTTCTTGCACCTCTCCACTCATCCATTATTGTATGCATATCCATTCCCCTCTCTTCTCATTCTTATCTATAGTCATGCAGCTAGAATGCATAGATGGCAGCCTGCATTAGCTGAGGCACAAGGCAGCACAGGATTTAGTCTATGTGTGAGAAGCAATGTAACCTGCCCCTGCTTCTCTCTTTCTCCTATGTTGTGTAGTTCACTCCTGTCAGTTTGCATAGTCCCTGATACACTCCTTTGTTGCACACATGCCTCTCCCACTTGCCAGCATCATCCAAACCTTGTCACTGACTCCTTTCATCTGACACTGCCTCACTCAGCATCTGTCAGGCTCAAGCTTGGCTGTCTCAGTGCCCAGCACCCCTTCACAGCATGATGCCCCCAATAGGTTCAGATCCAGTTTTAGGCCAGTGAAAGCCCCTAGCTTTCATGCCCAACCTTTCTTCCCCTTCTTCTCACACCTCTCCACTCATCCATTATCATACACATATCCATTCCTGCTCCCTTCTCATTCACATCTATAGTTATGCAGCTAGAATACATAGATGGTGAATCTAGGACAAAATATGATTGATTGGTCTTCTTGTATTTTTTTTGGAGCAAGGAAATGTATGTTCATCTTCTAGCATCTTATTGATATCCTATGGTCACACATATTCAGCTGGAAGTGTCAGGGCAGTAGACTGATCACAACTCATTTAGCATTGTGACACTGCATGACACTGCACTCATGTGTAGTAGAAAATTTTGCAACTCTCCATCAATTTTACTGTATCTCTTCACTGGCATCTCTTCAACATCTCAATTCTGACAGATCTTGACTTTGAGACTATTGTCTATAACTCTATGTACTTTTAAATTTTATTAGATGGATTTCCTGTGTCGTTTCATAACCCTTGAACTCCACCTTGGTAGAACTCCACTTCAGTCCTGAATGAAGGCCTCTGATCCAGCCAAACAGTTGATCAACATTCTTGAAAGACGGCTTTGGACAGGTATCAAACTAATTGGACATGGTGAGACAAAGATTGATCAAATAAAGCTAAAACACTTACCCATCATAGTCTCAGGAACTTGGAGATTTGTGTTTTGTTCAGGTTCAGTGCTAGAAATTTGGCAAGTTTCCATTCCCCCTCGTCTTGAAATAGATAGTAGATGTTGTGCTCATGGTGTTTCTCAAATTCATGTTGCTTCAAGCGGTCCAAGAGAGTTTGTCTGATTCCATAGACAGCTCCAGAGTGCTGGTGATATTGACCTGTAACACTTGTCTCTCCTGCACTCTGTTTCAAGGCAGGTGGGGTAGGAATTTCATATGAATGCTCCAAAGTGAAGACACATATTGCTCTGTTTGAATCAAGATAATGTATCAGCACATTGTAAGATGGAAATTGAGACTTACAACCTGGACAGAGAACAGTGGATTCCATCGATAAGGTCTGCAATGCAGCTGCAACTCATGAAATGCTAAGTCTTTCAAAGTCAGCTTGGTCACACCAAGTCTTACTTCCCGCCATGCCATCCAGCACATTTATGGATGAGGAAGAGCTCAAACTGACTGCTGTACTCCATCTCTTGCCATCTCTCACCTCATTGGTTAACTCTTCCTCCCTACCCAGTCCAAAGGAGGAGGTTTCTGGCACCATGGCTGAGCCACTTAACTCCAAGTTCCCATCCAGCAATGGTCCTGTCAAGCATGCAAGTATAAGATGAGCATCTTTTCATTTGGACTCACTCATTCATTCTTGCTCATCACTTCAATCCCCACCTTTTCCCCCCCCCCCATGGATTCATGTGCAAGCAGAACTCCCAATCTCCAGTTCTGCTCAAGACTGTGCCAGTTCATGGCCAGAAGCCACACTACTTGCCTTACACCCCAAGTTGTGGTGTCATCCCTCCTGGCCTTCACTTTGCAGCTTGGGCACTGGAATTATCTAGTTCCACTGATCTGACTCTTGAAGAGGTGAAAGAGGTATGTCTGATAAGCTCAGTTGATCCCATATCGATTGATGTTTGCCACCACAGAAAAAGCAGTGTTATGATTTTCTCCCCTTTTCACCATATTCTCTTGTTCATTTACCAACGTCCTTATCGCTCCTGGCATGGGACTTTCTATGACAACTTTGGTTTTATTCTCATTTGTCATTCTTATTTGCTTAGTCTGGCTAGTCTCTGATGAAGCCCTATTCTTCAACCTTCTTCGTCTTTCCATCGACTTCCATTACATTCCATCGTGTTCTTTTCCTTGGTCCGTGTGTGTTCTCATTTCATTATAAATAGTCTGTCGCCCCATGCATGTACTCCATTCTCGATCTACACAATACAAGCGTAATCTGGTCTCAATCCTTGTCTTCGAGCTTAGCTCAATCCTTAGTCCTCAGTTTCCAAGCAACCCTTGGATATCTCTTGTCCTTCGTTCTTCATCGAGTGTTAGCTTGAACCTTCGCCCTCGTCCTCTGTATTTCCTCTTTGAACGTCAAGACTTAGGACGTTGGACTCTTTGTGAGCATTGCCCTGAGTTGGGATTAGTAAGATTGAAACCTTGGTATGCTTCACATAACAAGCAGTCTTTTGTGGAGGCACTCTCTGTGATGCCCAATAGGATTTTGTTGACAGCATATGAAGCTAAATGAGCAGACCATGATTGCATCACATGCTGTCTTGCTCTTACATCAGCTGAGATCAAGTTGTCTGAATGCTGGCAAATGTTCTTGGCTTCTATTCATGAGCAACATGATGGAGACCTTGCAGCCAGCCAGGAGTATCTGGGTATTCTTGAACACATGCTCAATAATTGTGGAATATCCACAGTAAGGGACAATGAAAGATACTACCATATGGAGTATGCCAAGGAAACTGTCATTCTCAACACATCTGATACTCATTTGGATCAATTGTGGGAGGTTCTCAAGTTATGCAGTGAAAATGCTTGGGATCCAGAGAATGATAGCAACAAGTCATTCAATGAAGGGAATACAAGTGGCGAAGTGTCAGATGACAGTCTAGACTCCAAGGGCAGTTCATAGTGGCAAGTATTCATTCGATTGCTATCTTTATGGACGAACATATTGATTTTGTACTGTATTTGGCTTGCACACCTGTTTTCCCCATATCCAGATCAATATCAATATCATGCATGATTTGTGACTTTAAATGACAGCTACAAACATCTTCCAGCTCTCTTCCAATGGTGCACAATGCCATCTGGCTCAAACCTCTGAGTATGTACCACCTTTGCTTCAATGATGATATGATTGTTATTAGACAAAATGTAGAACTATCCTAGGTCAATCTGACAACTTGACCACCTTAATCTGAGTGGTGAAACTGCACACGATTCCAGGGAGCTTTCAGAGCAGCAACCCTACAACCAGTCATCTTATCAGATATGTGTTAGTGTTGGTTCTGGTTTCCCAGACTACACCAGCTTATTTCAATGTTCCGACATAGGATTTTTAGCACTTGCAACTATCAACGAGCACATATTATCAAAACCCACTGCCTTTCGAATATGTGCAGCCCCTGCTCTACCTACCAATCCATCCTGAACAGGCCAGCATGACCAACCATCATCCATTGCATCCCTACTGACCTGGAGTGCAAATCACTTGCAGCTTTGATGACCCCAAGCATAGTATCATTAAAGTAAGTAATATTGGACACTTTATCTATATCCTGACCAATATATCTCCAGGGAAAGGAGGTGCCTGTCTGCCATCCTCAACACAAAGCATATGTTGCTTTACCACCAACCCCAATCATCCCCACTATACCTGCTGCTGACCCTATGCCAATCCCTTCCATTGCAGCAATCTGGACCATCCTGTCACTGCTGGCAATGACCCATCCCCTCCCTTTCAATCTAGCACCATCACTGTCACTCCAATCGTGGAGCTCTCCCCCTCTGAGAAGAAGTGGGTTATCTCTTGTGCTTGAACAGAGATAACCAAACTTCGTCTCACTCAAAATGCTGTACTGCTGCCTGCAGAACATGATCGAATGGTGGCTATTGCCATATGTCTGGCTATGCAGTCCATCATTAGCCACACTGTTGTGGTGCCACCAAATGCCACAACAAAACATGTGATAGATATGATGAGCACAGTACACTGATTATTCAAAAAATATTGTTTTCACAATTTACACAACCAGTTCGATCTTCGCAGGCAACTTGGCAACAATTAGTCTAATATTGGACACCGTATGCTTCAAGTATTAGAGTTGTTATTCAGTTTTGAGCTCCTTCATGATTCTACTCATAATTTCTTTTTTTCTTCTTGGTTTTTTCTTACTTTCATCATTGATATTCTATTTTTAAACCCTTTCAAACTTTGGTTACTGATTCAGGATGACAACCTTGATTACACATTTGGTCTTGGAGGCACAGAAATTGCTGCTTGCCTTCAAGACTTTCATGAAGGTTTTCATGTCAAACTGGAGGCAAGCACAGCACACTGGAGAGATGACTATACTCATGTCATGAGGATTATCACTACCATGTGTGAACAGCCAGTGCAGAGGAACTGGTGGTCATATGCCAGCAAAATCACATGGCATGAGGGTGGGCTGGGCTTCCACCTACATAGATCATTGATAACATCTGCTTATTTCCCATATCTATGATCAATCTAGTGATTGTTTGCTTTCCTGAGTCATTACATAGGTTTGGTAAAGACGAAAACTATGAAAAATTAGACCTTTCCTTTTTTGTTAACCATAGCAAGGCTGCATCCTTGGTTAAGGCGCTTGGCAGTAAGTTCCACAATGTCTGGGATATTACTGTGATCTATAAAATATACCATGAGTGCAATAAAAGAGATGGGAATGATGAAGGACTTACCAGTTGGAAGGAACCAATCATAGTCTGAGACATACTGTGCAGTATGATGACTCTCATTGAGATTTACTGTAAAAATAACAATGTTAGAGGTGTACTTTCAATCAAATATAAGTTGACATACAATAAAAGCCGCATGAACTACAGAAATAATGACAATGTACTTCTGTATGGTGTATCACTGTATCACTACACCAGTGACAACACTAGTGAAGTGTACTGTAATAGGATCATTGAATCCCAGTCCACAAAAGCACTCTCAGAAAATGGCATGGCATTGTAGAAAGGAGTGAATGCCCAAGGGGATGATCTGTCTTCCAAAGTGTGTGGGACTGCATAGTAAAATAGTAAGAAAGCAGCACATGCAATGGGATGAGAACTTACTATGCAATCTGAATAATTTGTTGAACCTCATCAGAGTACACAACCAATTCAGTACTACTACACTGGTAACCTTTGTGGAAAGTAAGAATCTTGTTTGCAGCAGGCCTGGGCATGGTAAGGCTCAAGTGCAACAAAGTGAGTGAGTGGGCACAGAGGGAGCACACAGAAAGGTGGTGCAACTCATATAGCAGTGAGCTGGCATTTATATGTAAATCAGAGCACAGTCAATGACAAACAATGAATGCAAGAACCAACCTTGAAAAACCAGCTGCTGGCCAATGAGAACCCTCCAATTGTTGTCAACACAAAGAATAAATTGAGTTCTGAGATGCACTGTCAGCATAGGTCACCTTGAAATAAGAAATTGTATCATGTCAGGGAGAGCTTGCATGCCAAGGTGCTTGAGACTTAGGCAGCACTGTTGTGATTGGAATTCTTGTGGCAGATCATACCATGCTTGAAACTTGGGCTGCTGTACAGCACTCTTGTGATTGGAGTGCTTGTTTGGATCATACCATGTTTTCTTTTGGTCTGATGTAATGGTGGAGTGCTGGTGGGCAGATTGGAGCACTGCTTGTGTAGGTAATGGCCACACCAGGAGCATGACTTGACCTGGTCACAGGGGTAAAAAGAAACATGGCATGATGCTGGTGGAGCCATGGAAGCAGCCAGGCATTCAGTCAGATGGACATTGAGTGCTAAGGAAAAGAAATCATACCACTTTGAAGTTGAGCAAGCTGAAAAAAGCCATTGTTGGGTAGTTATGGTCAAGTCACAGTTACAGTCACTGGTGAACACTACCCTCCAGCTCATTTATTCCACACCATACAATATATAAATCACTTTCTTGATGTTGTCAATATGTTTGTCATGCCTCTCTCCAAGTCTCAGTAGTCCATGAATCAGCATATTACTCAAGATCACACCCTGCTACCCTCTACTGGAAATTCTCAGCAGTCTTCTCAGACATCGACACCATCCTCATGCTCTACAACTCCTAGCTTACTCATTCCTTGTCCTGCTGTCTTGTCCTCTTTGTACATTCTGCCAACTGCTTGCAAATATACCAAGGCAGAGATTGCAAAGTCACTCAATCAGATCAATCATCATGTTGATGTGCACTTATGGATTGAGCATCCACTTGATGCTATCATTGAATATCCTCAGACTGGCAAGACTTTGGGCAAAGCTGTTGCCCATATCTTCTTGATCAATCCTGCAAGCTATGTTTATCCAAAGTCAGCATTCCAGTACTTGCTCAGTGATGTGCATGGAGGATGCAAAGGTGTCCAGTGCTATCTATTGGGTAGGCACATCAAATGTGATGTTCTTAGTACATCATGCAAGTATCTCCCCTTTCCATATCTTTTTATCTTCACTGATCTGGTCACAAAAATAGGTCAAGGCATCAAATTCTGTTCTGCATGTGAGAAAAATTTCCTTGGTAATGGGGTGCACTGGTATACCAACTGGAGTCACATTCATGAGGCTCTCTTCTTGCAGTTATTCTCAGTGGCTGATACAGTGGCCAAAAAGGTCTTCATGAATATGCTTGCATTTTTCTGCACACTCCAGGAACACAGATGTGCATTCAACAGCACACAGGAGTACACTACAGTCATTCAAGGT
The DNA here is from genome assembly GCA_038092535.1 of Xerocomus subilludens. Taxonomy (NCBI): domain Eukaryota; kingdom Fungi; phylum Basidiomycota; class Agaricomycetes; order Boletales; family Boletaceae; genus Xerocomus; species Xerocomus subilludens. Next base: position 4,632 of record JBBPQO010000283.1, on the reverse strand, counting down.
TGTGATTCAGACTTGGAAGTTGATGTCAGCAATAGTACTAGTGTACCATTGTCAGCTGAAACTCAACACACTGCTCTTCATAGTCATGCCAGTGGTCACTGATGTATCACATCTTGTTGATGCTGGGGCAAGCTCACAATGCAGCAGGACCATTTTAATTGAATGTTTATTTAGTATGCAATCTGTTGTTCTTTATTATGAAAATTCATTTTGTTGCTTTGCAGGTGTGAACACTACTCCTAGAACAACTGTGCTCACTTAATCCTGTGGAATTTGCAGGAGTTTGACCTTGGCTACCTTAAGGCACTGTTTTCAAAGGATGCTGCAGTAATTGCAGTACATGAAGGTCAAGTGGAGCTGCATGGATATGGACCTCTTGTTTCATGCATGTTCACCACATCACTGTCTGAGCACAAGCAATCTTGTCATAAGTACATGGTTATGCTTCCTGTGTTTTCCTACACTAATCATTGTAGCTCATTGGCATTGTTTCCCTGACAGTATGCTTGCATGAGGGAAATTGCTTAAATGGAAACATAAGTGTCCATCTATATTTGATATTTATGTTCTGCAAGATCTTGCTGCATGCCCAAAAATAGTGGTTGTATGTTGTAGTCCACATCAGCATCCTCCACTGGTCCCTGTCAAGACCTCCAATCCACTGCTTGACATCTTTGATACATTACTTGGTGACCTTCAATAGTGTCTTGCAGACGCAACACCTTATTGGATCATTCCTGACTCTGGATTCATATATGGCCTGCAACAAGTACTTGGCTGGTTATCAGAACACATGCTGATGCTCTCTGATCTTCATCCATTGCTTACAAATCTTGACCATGTCTGCTGCAAAATCAATGATCTCCATGAAAAGAAATACCCTTGTGGAACAGGTTTCGATGGTGATATTCCTTTGTATTTCTACATAGTGTTAATGATATTTATTTTCAGGCACACTATTACTTCAACATGAACAGGAGTCCACAGCTGAGCCATATGTTTGTTGTGTGGAAATTCACCTGCTTCCAGGCAAGAAGGAGTTCTGCCTCATGATATGCATGTCTTCATTGATGGCCTTTTGACTTCTAATGACATCTTGCATGTCTGTCAACACATCATTCAAATAACTTCATGGATGGGAAGAAATTGAAATTGAAGCATGGGATAATAACCATATGTAATGTAAGATATCATATGTTAAATGGTTTCAATACTGTACTGATTGCATATATTTTGAAGCCATTGTGGTTGCCTGTGCATTCACAACATCCCAATGTGTGGACACACACTTTATCCTTTTTCAGCATATTTTTGAGATTGCCATGGCTAACACTGAAATTGTCATATCCATGATTTTTGCTAAGTCCAACTCCATACCTCTGGTCTTTTGTTCCCACAATCTCTAGAGCATTCTTGCTTACAAGACCATTCTGAGTCACCAGACCTGCATGTGTTTATTCACCATTTGACTATCTTTGATATTTTGTTTGACTGTTTGTAATATTCTGACAGGTGCTGACACCAGGGGGCTATTATCACCACCATGTCTCACCTCCAACATGTAGGGGCTACCAGACATGATCCAGAATTGCCAATGCTGTTGTTCTTGCAACAGGTGTGTCCTCCAGACCTCTACCAGAATTGCCAATGCTGTCACTTTGTTCTGTATATAAACTCTATACTCTGCTCCTGTACCCTCAGTTCAAATATCAATTCTAGTTCTGATTTCCCTCCTCGCCCTCTTGGTCCTCCTCTTGTCCTCCTCTCTCTCAACTCATTATCTTAACCCACCCCTCCCTTGAACCTCTGACCCTCCAACCTCTGACCTCTGACCCTCTGCCCTATGTCCATCCCTCTGAAATACTAGAGACTTGCCTTCAACAAGGGCACACAACATAAGGTGAAGCCAACATCCCTTCCATCTGGACACTAACTCCAGAGTTCCAGAGTTTCGTCAGGAGATTAGGATCAACTTTAACAGAAATTCCTGTTGCCTTCAAGCACATTGATGGCTATGGGTATGAGTCAGTGATTGCTGATGCTCACAGAGGACAAGCTCTTGGTATATCCAATATCTAGTTTCAACATCTACTCACTTGTTATGATAGGGCTTGGAATGTATTGTGCATATCTTTGTCAGCACATTCATAAGTATAATCAACATGAACAATGTTGACTCTCAGATCTAGGTCCTTATAACCACCTGAAGCAGTTTTTTTGGATCTGTAAGACACAGTTCCAATGGAATGCATTTGCAATCAAGCACTATGTTGATGACAGAGCTTGGGATGCAATAATGAGTTTGTGCAGTTCTGATCCACATCCTGACATCCAGAAAACATTTGAGACCATTCAAGCAGGTGGAAAGAAAGCAAAAGGTAGATTATTATTGTTCAAAATCAACATCTTTACATTGACATAAATTCTAGCTTAGCTGAAGGACAAATTAGATGCAGATCAGTTTGCACTCACAGCAATATACCACCCAGCAAGTTTTATCCCAGAAAAAATATGGAAAGCATCACCTTCAACAACAAACAGAAATGAGCAATTCCATCAAGATGGTATCAACCTTACATTACTTGGCAGGATTATGCAAGGGAAAGAGTATGATAATCAAGGAGCAACAAGCATGGACATTCATGCTGCATATGGCATCAACACATGCAACCAACGCTCAACACATGCATGCTGTGCCTCACACTCAATTGCTTGACATGGTAACATGCCTAACCATTTATCACAGCACAAAGTTGACATGCTGAACACCTAGCTTTGTCACAACAGCCATGTGTGGCAAAACAAAGGGATTCAACATCCAGGAATGCTCTGGGAAGGTTACTGACAACTCATGAGGACATGCATGAACTTGTCAATTCAGAGCTATGCACCTTTGAGTTCACATCACCTGCCAATCCTACCTCATTTATAACAAGCAGTATATTTAGTAGTTCAACACTACATCACAAGGACTATAGCTACTCATCATATAGCACACTTGCTACTGCACTAATTTCAGGAACATCAGCAGCAAATCTGTATATTGCACCACCAAGGTATGACATGAAAACACTACCCACCTATGCTAGCACTTGGATCTTGTTGTATAATTCACTCAGCAGTGCATTTGGCTCTACATAGATCTATTACAATTTGCAAGGCATCAACAATCTAATGCATGTTTTATATACAAATGACTCACATATTGTAAGATGCATGATGAGTTGTATCAAGTTCAGTGCAGTGTAGGGACTAAGCTGTGATACAGCCATCAGGGAGGCATCAGATGCAGCATGAACCATGCACAATATGGCATAGATGACCTTAGGCTTAAATCCAGTTGTGTGTCTTTGAAGTCTCTCAAGGATTTCGATGCATCAATGTATAATTTCACTCACCATATAGGTTAAACATTGTGGTGTTTTGAGAGTTGAGGCCCACATGCAATGGGGGCCTAGGTGTCAACAATACCATTACCATCAAAGAATGACAGGATAGAATCATTGATCTCCCCTTTTCTTGGGATATGCCTGCCTAACAACCAAGGAGCTCTGCAAGGATGTTTTTGATGGTGCCACCCTGCATGACTGCAAAGGGCTGACCTAGTAGGAGGTAATCACATGGTTCTTGGGAGTGATACTATCTTCAAGACCAAGACAGCTTCCTGGGAGACAATGAGGGAGGTGGCAAGAGATGATTGAAGTACTTACCTGGCCAATGGCAAGATGGCAGAAGCCATGAATGAACTTTGCTTTGTAGAGAGTGTTGGCAGCCATTTCCATGTGATGCATGGTCTTCATGTCTTTGTACATTTTGAGGAGCTGGTCCTTTTGTGTTTGAACTTGACTTCAAGATCGTGTTTGTAGGTGTGCAACACATCCTTGTGGAGTTTGACAGTGAAGGAGAGGGAGTGGTCCACCATGGTGTCCTGCAGCTGCATCATGTTTGCCAACAGGGGTGATAGTCCATGCAAAGGAAAGGCTATGACAAAAGTTAGCAAGGGAAAACAAGAAGAAAAACATGTACTTAATGCCATGTTTGTAGGTGCACAATGCATCCTCCTGGAGTTGGATGGTGAAGGGGTGGGAGTGGTCTGTGATGGTGTCCTGCAGCTGTATTGTGTCCACCAATAGGGGTGATAGTCCATGCAAAAAAAGGCTATGACAAAAGCTAGCAAGGGAAAACAAAGTCAGAAAACACATATTCATGAAGCAGCATGTGATGGGAGGTCATACCCAAGTGAGGGAAGCAATGGCAAGAGCAAAAGAATCGAAGAGTTGGAACAACACAAACAATAGGAGTTGGGTGGGACACTTTTGATGGTGCTGCCACACATAACTGCAAAGGAGTGACTGAGGCAGTAATACAAAGTTGTGAGCAAACTCAATAGTTGACAGTAATAAATGCCAAGTCTTTGGATCTGAAGGATCCGAGGGACCTGAAGGACCCAGTTGATCAAAAGGACCCGAGGATCCAAAGACCTATCCGAAAAGTTCCTGCGGTAGTTCCGAAATTCCCACGCCTTCGGAACATCGGATCCTTTGGACAGAGAACTCAAGCAACTTGAGTTCTCCAATGGACCTGAGAATCCGAAGGTCTTTCCGAAAATTCCTGCGCTGGATCCGAAGTTCC
>JBBPQO010000282.1:0-12735 GCA_038092535.1 Xerocomus subilludens | reverse complement strand
CCAATACCTTAACAGCTATACCGTACGAAATGCCTATCCACTTCCACTCATCTCTGAACTCATCAACAATATAAAGGAGTCCAATTATTTCACCAAGCTTGATATTTGTTGGGGCTACAACAACTTTCATATCCAAGAAGCCAATCAATGGAAAGCAGCCTTCATCACTCCCCTCAGTCTATTCAAACCCACCATTATGTTCTTCAGTTTTTGTAATGCCCCCATCACCTTTCAAGCTTTCATGAATCACACCTTTGCCAACACAATCACCAAACTTTGGCTTAAAATCTATATGGATGACCTTGGTATTCATACTCATGGGTCCTTGAAACTTCACCATGAATGCACCCAACCTGTCTTAGAAAGACTTCACAAAGCCAGTCTCTCCATTAAGATTTCTAAATGCTCATTTGACACCCTGACTATGGAATATCTGAGAATAATCATTGGAAATGGGCTTATCTGTATGGACCCTACCAAACTCTCTGCCATCACCAATTGGAAACCCCCTACCTCTGTCAAAGGCATTCATTCCTTCTTGGGTTTTGCCAACGTCTACTGCAAATTCATTTCAAATTACTCCAATATCATCACTCCCCTTACATTTCTTATGAAGAAAGACCAACCTTGGACCTGGAGTCCTCTTCAACAACATGCTTTTGATACCCTTCATCAGGTTTTCTCCTCTGCCCCAGTTCTCTCTATCCCCAACACTTCTTGCCCTTTTTCTATCATGACTGACTCTTCCCTTGTTGCTGCTGGCACCATTCTCATGCAAAAGGATCCCAATGGAGATCTTCATCCCTGTGCCTATTTTTTTCCCTTGCTGAACATAACTACAACATCTATGACAGAGACCTCCTTGCAGTAATCCTCACCCTCACCAAATGGAAGGACTACCTCTTAGAAACTCTCTTTCCCCTCTCTGTCATCATCAATTATAAGAACCTTTATTATATCAAGGACTCTTGTAAATTATCTTGTTGTCAAGCCCAAGGGCCCTCTTTTTACAGGACTTCAATATTGAATGAGTCATTACCCCTGGTTCTCAGATGGGATCTGCCAATGCACACTCTTGTAAAGACTTTCCCAATATTTCCCTTAATAACCAAGACTCCTCCATCATTTCTGATCCTGTTGTTATTAATTCCCTTGATTTTGCTCTATCCAAATCCATCTCCCTTTCTATGTCTTCCAATCCTTTTGTTCTTTGTGTCCTCTCCATGATTAAAGACAGTTCTTCCCTCTTCTCTCACACTTCATTATCTGATTTGACCTTTGATAATGGCCACCTTTACTTTTAAGGGTGGTATGTTTGTTTCTCCCTCTTCTTGATCTGCTTTACTCCATGCCATTCACTCTTCTCCCCTTTCTGGTCATATGCACATCTTCCACACCAAGGTGATCCTTGAATGTGACTACTGGTGGCTGGGCCTTGCCTCTTTCATCAAGAACATCATCAATGGTTGTACCACTTGTCAACAGAACAAGGTCAACACTCATCCTACTATTCCTCCTCTTGTTTCCATTTCCTCTTTGCACTCCCTTCCATTTAAACAACTCTCCATCAATCTTATCACTGACCTTCCTCTGTCAGCAGGTCATAATTCTATTGTGGTCATAGTAGACCACAGTCTTATGAAGGGGGTAATTCTCACTCCTTGTTCAAAAACCATTGATGCCATCAGAATCACCCAAGTATTTTTCAACAATGTCTTCAAATGCTTCAGTCTCCATGACACTCTCATCTCTGATCATGGATCTCAATTTGCTTCTGCCTTTGCTAGGGAACTTGCTCACCCATTGAAATATGATGTACAACTCTCCACCACCTATCATTCTCAGACCAATGGACAAACTGAATGAACCAATCAGGAACTTGAGACTTATCTCCATATCTTCTGTGGCAACAACCCTGGTTCTTGGGTATATGCTTTATCTGCTGCCAAATTCCATCATAACTCCACCCCTCATAGTTCCACTAAAAAATCACCATTCTCTCTCCTCTACAGCTATAAACCTCATTCCTACCCTCTGCTTGGCAAAACCTTCCTCCCTGCCCTCAAAAACAGACTGTCTTCCTTAAATGAAACTCATAAAGAAGCCCTAGCCACACACATATCCAGCAGGAAACTCATGTCTTCTAGATCTACCTGCCAATTCTCCCCCTGGAGAGTAGGCAATAAAGTCTGGCTTGAAGCAACCCATCTCCACCTTCATTACCCTCATGGAAACTCACACCCAGACAGCTGGGCCCCTTTGAAATTATCCAAGTTCTGTCCCCCCTTATCTACCAACTCTGACTCCCAGGTACCTGGAGAATACATAATATCTTCCATACCTCCCTCCTATCTTCTTATCACTCCACCAATTCATATGGACCTTCCTTTTCTGAACCTCTGCCTGATATTATCAACAATAAAGAAGAATACAAAGTGGAGGCTATTCTCTCCCACAAGGGTCCAAAGGCCAAATGACTGTACCTGACCTCCTGGAAAGGTTACTCCTTGATGGAAAATACCTTGGAACCCAAATCAAATCTTTGACACTCCACTTCAATCCTCTCCTCTTATAAATGATGACATCATCTCTGATAAGGTAGACTTGCCTTTGCTCAATGGTCTCTTTGTGAGTATCTTGCAAATGAAAGCTACCTTCCCACTATGATGTCCTTCCTCTCCTCTGCCATCATTCCTTCATCACAATCAATCCCCAGTTCCCCTCTTTGTTCTTGCAATATCTACCCAATGTTTCTTCCCACCTATGCCACACATCTTCTTTATGCTGCTATCATTGATACCTCCCATATTTTCTTTGCCTTTGAGGATGATCCCCTTTATCATGATGATGTTATCACTCACAAGCTTATTCACTTATTCCATGATGTATGTCTCTCTCATCCAATGACTCCAATCCTCTGAAACAAACGAAATTTTCCTTTGTTTTGCTCTCAAAGCTCTCCCCACTCATATCTTGATCATTCTCCATCCCCACAGCTTTTCCATCTTTGTAGAATCTCTCACACCCACCATTATCTACCTTACCTTTCATCACATCTATCCATCATTACATCAGGATCATCAATGCGACTCTTACTTAGAATGTATTGACCAATTTCTTCTCCACTCTCCACATCTTAACCTCCCACTTCCCATTCCCCCTCTATCTCTCGAATCCTGCCTCTCATCCCCTCCTCTATCTGAAACCTCCACCACTGTCAAACCTAACCTCAAGTCCGATAACTCCTACAAGCCCACTACCATCCCCATTCCCAACAAAAATGCCCAATTCATTTATCTTTCTAATGGCAGTTATGCCCTTTCATCACCTACTCATGTCCTTCCTTGTGTTGAACAACAATACATTTCTCTGGCATCCCCCAGCACCATCTGCTTTCAATGTCATTATAACAGTCACTATTGCAAGGACTGTTCTGAGTACTCCTGTTCTCATTGCCATGCAGCTGCCCCTAGCCATGCCTCCCATCAATGTCTTGTTCACCAATGCAACTACTATCACAACTAGGACATACTGACCAAGCCTGCCCCCACCAAAACTGTGGTATATGCTCTTAACCTGGGCACATTGTGGGTGACTGCCCATTTGAACATCTTTCCCCCTCTCAGGCAACCATGATCTATGGTGGACCTTCCATGTCTGAAGCTTAGTTCTTGGGCCAATAGAGGACTTCTTATTGAATCAGGGATTCAATTGTGCTATGGGGGTAATGTTACAATTTTACTTCCTTATCATTGTATTTTTCTTTTCCTTTATCATTCTCCTGTTCGTACTTGGAGAGGAATGACCTACTTTAACAAGGGTTTCATCCTTATCTTGGATATTGCTTCTATTTTCCTTTCTCACCTTTGATTGGACTTATCTTCTCTGCCATCTCTCTCTCACAATGGCTAGTATTTCCCACCTTCCATCTTGTCCCATGTCCTTCTATTCCTTTCATGTCATCTTGGTCTGTGCACACATGTTCCCCTTATAAATATCTTTGAGTACTAGATGTATTCTCTATTCTTGATCTGCACAATACAAGTGTATCATCTTGATTCATTCCTTGTCAAGTCATCTGCTCGAAACCACTTGAGTCTTTTCTAGACTATCCTCTGTCAAGTCTCTCACTCAAACCTCCTTGTCTTCAAAATCTTTTGAACCTCAACTCTTCAGATGTCGGTCTCTTTGTGAGTATTGCCTGAGGACATTGACTAGTAAGCAGACCTTTGTTGTATGCTTTGCGTAACACATGGTGCACACAAACAGTGGACTAATTACAGGCAGGCTGGTAGCTGTTACAATTTTCCTTCTTCATCATCATATTCTTTTGTTTTCTTATCATTCTCTTGTTCATAACTTGGAAGAGGACAATCCACTCTAATGATAGCTTCATCCTTATCATGAGTGCCAACTCCATTTTCCCTTCTTATCTCTAACTGGACTTATCTCTCCTCTGTCATTTCTCTTACAACAGCTAGTATTCCTCACCTTCCATTATATTCCACATTCTTCTTTTCCTTTCTTGATGTCTTGGTCCATGCATACAGACCTTACCTATAAATACCAGTTTTCTCCACATGTATTCTTCATTCTTGATCTGTGCAATACAAGCATACAATCTAGTCTCATCCTTTGTCAAGTCCCCTGCTCAAAATTCCTTGAGTCTATCTAGACTATCTCTCACTGAGTCTTCCACTCAAACTCCTCTGTCCTCAAACCTCTTGAACATTAACCTCTCAGACATTGGTCTCTTTGTGAGTATCACCTGCAGACATTAGCTAGTAAGCAGGTTATCTATGTATGCTTTGTGTAACAGTAGCAAACTTTAGGAATTTCCACTGAAGTGTGTGTGTGGTTTTGAGAAATAGAACTTGGCATTAATGCAAATTGGCACAAGGTTGATCAGAGAAATAGCATTGGTTCATTTTTCCATCAAACAGAAGAACTGCATGAAATGGCACCTAGTGCTGGAGGGAAATGTTGTACAAAGTGCTGCAGGCAGCTTTTGCTCTTAGCCAAAATGAGCAGATCAGCATTGTGATGGAACACTTTCTGGAATTGACCACTGTTGGCAGGAAATGACCCCCAGTGAAAATTAACCATGTTTTGTATCAGTATCATATATGACTCTATGTATTTATAAATATTTCTATGATAATATCTGCACAAATCTGATTAAAATAAGCATAGCAGCCATGATGGCTCCTGTTAGGCCTAACTACAAGGATACTAGGGCTATCTGATCTAATTTAGATTGATTGATCTGATCACAACTGTGGACATGTTGCACACCTCCTCAATACCCTCTTCTATGGATTCTGGTGATGCAAACCGGTACTACACTTGTGTTTGTTCCACCCATAACTTTGGACAGCCACATATAGTTTCCTCAACTACATGGTACTGTCATCTGCAAAAAGCTCCAGAAGCAGAGCAACAGCAAATTCAAGATTCAAAATTTGATGGTCTTGTCCCACCCTCTCTTAGCAGGGCAAGAGGTACAGCATCTTGCAGATACAATTGTGTTCTACCTGCATAGAATAGAATGCTGCCTCCACAGGATTTAGTCCTATAATAAAAAATCTCCCTTTCCTGACACATTCTTTAGACACATCCTTTGTTTTCTGGCTTTCCTAGACCTGCTATACCTAGAGACACTCTCCTTGACCACACCAGGTACATTTGGTTCTCTAGATATTTTTCATCTATTGATTTGTTCCTTAGGCAGGCTCTTTGTCTCCTGAATGTCACAAACCCTCTCCTGAGCCTGCTGATTTTGGAGGCTCTCCTGGACATGGTTTGCCCACAGACTTGCCATTTCCCCAGTCAGACTCTCCTTTTCAGCATCCAGATCACTCTCAACAGTCAAACTCTCTGGTTCCACATCCAGGCTCTCCTGCACAAGATTTTCACCCCCTCTGTGCTCTCATTAATCACCAGCATTGCTCTCAATCGATCATTGAAATTCATGCTCTATCTACTCTTGCAACATTCAAACTGATGCAAGAAACCATGTAATTCATTCGCAGTCTTTGCACTGCATCCACTATGGATTCTGACACCAAACTTCCAGCCAATGCTCTTAATCACCTCCTCAACCCACCCACACACTTGAAATAAATGATCCTGTCATTCAACACAGTATCTCAACCTACCTTGCTTTGGAGAATGCTTCACAAGTTGCCTATAAATCAGTCACCTGCTCACTGAAATACAATTTCCCTCACACAGGCAATATTTTTAATTTCCATCAAGTCAAGAGCCTCATTAGCACATATACCAGCATTGAGCCTGTCCTCAACAACATGTATCCCAACACATGTCTCACTTTTACAGGTCCCTATAGCAAATTAGACATGTGTCCTTTTTATGAAGCCCCTCAATGGAACCACATGCACTTCAGGACACCTCTGGGCATACCAAAGTCCCTGCACAGCAATTCACCACTATACTCATTGGTCCCCAACTTCAGGTGCAAAATCATAGTCATGAGAGTGCCTGTGCCATGTGCTACCTCTGAAAGAAGAGTCAAGAAGTTCTTTCCAGTATTGTCACTACCTGCTCTTCACAGATCCCACTCATCAATGATATTGTAATGGATTGGAACTTTCTTGATGCTCTATTGCATGGCCACATCAAAGAACACAACATTATTCTTATTGTCTCACTCAATGATGTGCAGCTATTCAATAGTAAGGAGTCAGATTGTTGGATGTACATCTGGATCATATGCAACCTATCCTCCAACATTCATTATCACAAGCTCAATGTTCTTCCTGGAGGTTTTATTCCTGGTCTGAAGAAGCCCAAGAATGTCAACTTCTTTGTCTTCCCTGGAATGCACCATCTTGCTGCAATCCAATGTGAGGGTCTTTCCATGTGGGACCCTCTTTCTGACTCATGCTATTCCTCAGATGTTTACCTCCTTTTTACCACTGCTGATGGGCCCAGACTAGTCTACTGGGACAGAATGGTTGGTCATAGAGGGAAAAATGGTTGTCACTTGTACTATGGCCTTCCAGGGAGACAAAAGGAGCATGCCCACTGTTACTACCCAGTCATCCTGTGTCCTCATTATCATGTTGTTGAGGAGAGCAACCATGCTGACCTCAACATCTTCAATCTCCCTCCAGGTGGTTCTTCTGACTACCCAGCCAACCTTTGGGAGATCATATCTGTCTGCTACCAAATGCAATGGGACAAAATGAGAACAGAGCCCAGCCTCACTAAATCTCTGCTAATCCTTGGTCTTCCACCTTGTTGCTCTCTGGCTTTGTATGACTACTGATGTCATGCACCTTGCTGGCAATATCTTGGACCTCCTTATTGCTCTCTGGCATGTGGAGATATATGTTGGAGCTGGTGACAACAAGTCCACATGTGAATGGGCTATTCTTAGGAATGAGGTGATCTGGACATCTTATGGCAAGGGCATTGCTTCAGCTGGCACCTTCCTGCCTGGCTTGTATGACTGAAAACGATGAAACATCACTGAGAAGATCAACACCCAGTACAAGACCTGGGAATTCCAACTCTATGCATTCTAAATCACCCCTATCCTTTTGTATGACCTACTTCCAATGAGGTATTGGTCACACTATTGTCAGCTTGTTCATGGATTCCAGATTGTTTGCCAGCATTCTATAACTCATGAACAGCTTGTTGATGCTCACATCCTTCTTTGCATTTGGGTACACAACTTCAAATTTCTTTACTATCAACTACATCATGACCACATCCATTTTGTTTGCCCTGCCATTCACCAGATCATCCACCTCATTCCAGTGGCATTTCAGAAAGGACCACCCATCTGCTATGCCCAATGGACCATGGAAAGGATGATTGGTAACCTGGGTCAGCAGATCTGCCAACCATCCAAAATGTATGCAAACCTTGCTTGAGAAGGTGTGCACCATTCCCAAATCAATGCTCTGCTCTCCACTATTCCAGAACTTGATGTCCCTTCCAAAGGGCTTCCCCACAGTTCCATGGACCTTGGCAATGGCTATGTTCTCCTCTGTAAAAGTTCTAAGTATCCTGTCTCCCTGGACAACAATCTCATTGAAGCATTGCAAATTTATCTACCTGCTGGTCAACAGATTCCTTGCTTTGATAAGTGGGCATGACTGCACCTTCCAACTGGGCAGATTGCTTGCTCCACCTGGAGAGAGATACTCAAGTTGCTAGACAATCTATGTGTCTCTCAGAATATCAAAGTATGTATAGCATGCTCATCAAATATTCTCAGCTGATGCATTCCTACATCAGTCTATCAATGGTGATAGGCTTTAAGTTGGTGAAGTTCAATACTTTACATGACATGCTACTCAATCTGAAGTGCAAGAGTGGTCCTTTGCAGATGTTGCAATACTCAAATGCTATTCACAACCAGACCCCAATCTTCTTTGTCTCTCATTCCAAGTTCTTGCAGCATCTGTTCCACTCAATGAGCTCTTTGTTTGTGACATCAATAATATCTGCAGCATTGTTGCAATGACTCCCCACACACTCAAGTTACCATCTGGAATCAAAGACTATTTCTTTTGTATGATGGAGAAACCAGGAGTTGACATCTCAGACCTTGGCATACCTTATAGTATCCACTCAGAAGGGAATGATGAGGACAATGAGGGAAATGATATGGACATGGATGTTGAATAGTTCATTTGCATATTTCTCATGTTCTTGAGAGAGATATTTGTCCTTTCCATCAATTGATCTAACATGAAAGCACAATGTATAGTGTCTCAAATGGTTACAACAGACAACACCAATACCTTTGTATGGAATGCTTAGTAGTCAATACCATCACAATACAATCACACCAATCAGTGATGCTTACACAACCTCTTTCCACACTCCTCAGCTGTCAGTCTCTTTTCTGCTATTGTAAGAGGAAGGAAAGACAGATCAAAAGAGCAAATCAGATATTTGGATGGGCATTGGATGCAGCTGGGTATCTCATGGTGGATAAGGAGATGACAAGGGATGGTTGGGCATCTGTAATTGTAGGAGTTGGGCATGGTCATTAATCTTTGCATCTAGTAATTGATGCACTGAATATAATCACCTGTAACATTAGAATCAGCTTCCATATCTTCCATTTTGATCACATTGGGTGGTTTGAGCTTCAAAAATCTGTCTGATACATGTCAGTATATAGGTAGTCCAGGAAATCAATGTACTTACATTTCAGTATCAACATAGATCTTATGCTTAGATATGGTCAGATGATTTTCTGTCCAAACTTCTCTGGAATTGGGTTAGTGCATGGCTACAAGTAAAAAATAAAATACCTACTTGGTGCCAGTCTCTACAGCATGATGCTTGATACAGAGAACAATATGCTAGTAGGGTGAATTAGAAATAGTGAAACAAATGCAATTATTTTATCTTACCTGTTGTCCTGGTTCAGCAGTATTGAGGGTTAATGTGTAGGTTTCCCAGCCAGGGACAATGTTGTCAATATCCAATAGTATGGTATTACCAGACATATGGATCTCAGGCACCTTCAGGATAAGCAGCTTGGCAATGGTGTCATTTCTATTGGACATATCATGGATAAAAAAACAGCCTCCATGCCATATTGAATCAATTGAGTTTGTTGGAGATATCCAAGTTGGAGTTACTACAATATATATCTCATATGTGTATATTATATTGACAGAATGATGTTTGAGTGACTGTCAGCCTTTTTACAAAATCAGACTATGGCAATGGTGATGCCAGCTATCTTCATCGAAGATGAGAAGGGCAACACAGTCACTGAAGGTACTCTCAAGGCTATTTGGAAGACAATCCATGGCTGCAGGGCAGAATTTGTTGCAAAAGGCATGGCTCCAAAGAGCTGGGGAAAAGTCAATGCTCTGCTACGAAAGTTGTCTATTTGCTTGCATATAAGTCTTTTCCCTTCTTACAACTTACAGAAAACAACTGGAAGGTTGACCTTCTTTGCTCAACAGACTATCTTGGATGGGTATGCAACAACCTCAATGATCAGGGCAATTGGCTTGCAAGTCATAGAGTGAAGCACAAGGATGACACCACTGGTAACAAAACAGCAAATAGAAACCACAAGGCTACTAAGCCAATCAAAACTGAGGGAAAAAATAAAAAGTTTAAAGTTAAGTAAAACACAATCTGCTAACATATATATTTATGAATGTTTGAACAGTGAATGTAGCCTAGGATGACTCCTTCATGATGTCCACTGTCTCAAGTGCCCTTTCATCCACCAAATCATCATCATCTAGTACAAATGGAGAAAGTACTCCTCCAAAATCCCCAGGTCCCTCATCTCTTATTGAAGATACCCCTGCTTCATCACTTCCAATCTGACCACCAATAGATTGAGGATCTGTGTCACCAGATCAATCCACTTTCAGCACATCAACATCAGCTTCAATCAATCCCTCTTGCTTGCTGAGTCCCACTTTAGATATCTATGCTGACACATCAGACCCTCCTATGCTGGCTCAAAGGTCATTAGATCCAGTGGCCATTGAAGGGAATACATGCAATGAAAGTGCTGAGGCAGAATCTAATATCAGACCTATGACAGACAAGGGCCATCAAGAAGCAACAAAGCCATCTGATATCAATATCACAACACCTATCATTGTTAATCCAAGGTATGATCCAATCCTATCTTTGACTATCTACTAATTGTCTTTGTTGTAGTTCTAGCCTGGCAGGGAAGTCCATCAAGCTCAGGATTCCCCCCCTTCCTCTGATACCTTAGTCTGTAGCCAAAGGTAAAAGTGAGGGCCAGGAAGAAGAGATGGGCTGAAACAGTGGTACTTCAAGTGACAAAGATAAGTCAACTTCTCAGATGTGACCAACAAAAGCCAAGACACCATAGTAAATGATGTCTTCCTTGCTAATCCAGGCACTCACCCATACATGTAATTTAGTAACCTCTGTGCATTCCATTGGCTTACACAATTGAACAAGAACAGAACAGCCAATGAATTCCATGAGTATTGGAGCTACCAACTCAGTGAGCATCAGCACAAGGTAAGTACATTCTTTTCTGAACATTCATTCCATTGCTAACTTTTCCTTGAGACATACAAAAAGGAGGCCAAAGAATTAGTATGTACTCTAGCTTCTTGTTTGTATGTACTAAGCATAGTACAGCTCAAGAAGAAAGCATGGGATTCCAAAGTTATATCTCAAGGATTTGGAACACTACACTAGGCCACCCCATTGTCACACTCTTTTTTGCCAGTTGCTTTCACATTATTACACTTTCATATGCGCATCAATTTCACATCACATTCTTTTGTTCTCATGTGCCAATTGCTGTTGCATCATCTTGCCTTAATTTGCCAATGGATTTCCCATTATTCCACTCTTATGTGCCAGCTGCTTTCAGATCATTCACTCTTGTTCAGATTTGTTTCACCTTTTATATGGCCTTGCATTCAATTTCATTTCTTTCACTCATTCCCCCAACTGCACACATTGGGAGTACTTCTTCTAAGGATGTGATGCCAGTGGATTGGTTATGGCATCAGTTTACCTAGCAGTGATTAGCATATACCAGCATGTATTCAGTTGTGTCAGAAATAAACATTTGTGGACAAATATGAACAGGCAGTGTGATCACAAGGGAGCATTCTGGATCAGATAAGCCTGCATATAACTGACATATGATGACATAGAGAGTCATATACAAGCATAGAGCATGGTCAGAGGGACTTATAAACATCTAAAAATTTGAGGGAGAATAGCATGGAAATGAAAACAGCCAGCACTTGACTTTCCTACCCAAAAGAGCCATTGCCTAAGTTCATGAAACCATGTGGCATTTTGAACACCAACATGGTTTGTCAGCATCAGCCAGTTATCAGATGGACACTCAAACAGTTGCCAGACACTCTGCCATGCACCACCACCACTACTACCAGATGGACAACAATGACAATGATGAGACCTGTTGCCTTCACCACTACCACTACCATGGGATGGTATGGATGGACCATCACTACATACCACAAGATGATGCTGGGTAATGACAGCAAACAGAACAACAACAATGACAATGTAAAAAAAAATGATGAAATGATGATGGCAACATTTCAGTGCCATTGCTGTTGCCCTAACTCACATGAACTCAAACTTGAATGCAAATGCAGACATTGATTCAGAATGACAACCACAGGATGCAACATCCATCGACAGCATGCAGCCACAAATTCTGCATGAGAGGACATTGGACACAATGCTGGGAATTACTTAAATACATTTTCTAATATGTAGCTGTAAATCTGAAGGTGTCCAAGTAAATTTTAAAGTGTTGAAGTAATGTTAAAGTGCAATTGCAAGTAATGGGGCCTACTTTGAAAGCAATGGTTTACTACTACTAGGGTTTACTGCTCACACAAATGGCACGTGGGTGCACAGCCACTCAAAAATCCATCAAACAGATTTAGTGGACACCAAAACTCACACCTCTTGCACACTGTGGCAACACATCATTAAGGCTGCTACTTCACTTAGATTGAAGTAAACTCAAGTGATTGCAATCAAACCCTTTTCCTGCAGCCCTGTGTTGAGCATTTGTGGGTACATGCTTTGGAAAAATTGCAAATAGGCTCTTTTCTAATGGGATATCTGTGGCACCCCAGGAGAAGCATGTCTATCTTAGTGCAGACTCTGTGACAGAGCCAGAATATAACTACCTGCAACCTGAAGTTCTCAACACCTTCAGTCCCTCTGGATCTCCCC
>JBBPQO010000281.1:0-12748 GCA_038092535.1 Xerocomus subilludens | reverse complement strand
TGATATCACAGTATGCCAGGGTCAATATATATAATCAAAACTTTAAGTCAAAAAATTGTCCACATGACATGCCATTTGCAAATGGCTGCTATTCTATCAATTCTTATCCAAATCACTTGATTCTTGGACCAATAGAAGGCCAAGTGTACATACTTCATTCCATACACTTGTAGTTTAGGGCTAGGATTAGGGGTTATTGCATTTAGTCATAACTAATGTAAAATATGCAAACATGCAGATAGTTTTTTGAGCCACTATATGAGGTCCTTGAGCCACACTTCACAGAGAAAGGCACATTCCTTCTCAGTTGGAAGTGCTTTCACTGTAGCCTTAAATATCTGAATTAGGGCCATGTACCATTTCCCTCATTCCTGGAAGACAATTGTGTATTCATTTCTGAGTCAGTGTGTCTCAAAGCACACACCTCCAGACTCCAGTTGAACACAAACCATACCCCCTCTTCTTTTACAAGCTTGGTATCAAGCCCAAATTGGTAGTTGGACTCGACAGAATTGAGTGGCAGGGTAGAAGGGAGGTTCTCTAGTAGATATTGCAAGTGATAAATGCAGAATATGAGCTCTGATGAAGGCCCCATCATGGTTGATGGTATTGTGTGCAAGCCCTTCTTTTTTCATTTACATCCATCCCTTTACATCCATTTTTTTCTTAATGCAGAGCCTTTCAGAGAGTTACACTAATACAGAAATTGCTAAATCTTGGGCTGTAATGCAGCCGGGTTGCTACTATTGGCAACTGTAATGTGTAATGCCAGCTGGGTTGCTAAGCTCTGGGTCAGGGACTACCCATAATGCACCCTGGGCAGTTGCCTCCATACAGAAAGGTACAGTAAAGAGCTATGTGATGGATCAACAGGTTGTGATGGTGCAAAACCACTACTGTATTTGCAGGACCCTGCCAATTGGTATCAGACCCATTGGTGTGAACTGCAACCACCACCACAAGTGCTGGACCCCACTGACTGATGTTGACCATGATATGGTATGAGATTGATTGAAATGAAGCATGATTGATATCATCTAGCTAGATATATCCAGACACCAGACTTAAAAAGGAAACAAACACATGCATTCTAGGGTTACAACATGTAGGCATGCAGCTTCCTGTTTGCTATTGGCCAATACAAATTGAAGATATATCTGCATGTAATCAGCAAAGTCAAATCAGTCACACCAATATGAAAACACACCAATAAACGAATGGTTATTGTCATCAGAGGAAAGCAATCTAGTGAACAGTTCTTTGTCAATGGGCAATTCATCAGTAAGGCTCTGACTGCTGTCAAAAGACTGGATTTGCCCTCTATCATCCCAAGCCTCATCCATCTGCTCTGCCTGAGCATCTCCAATTGTCATTGCAACAAGCTTGTCCACATACTGTATACCACATGATAAAATACCACATTGTCTTTAAGTTCCTTCAGGCCATGATCATCAAAGACATGAATCATTAAATCCATGTGTATGTTCACAGTGGTGAAGACTTTCTGATTTCCTGCTTCAATCTCAGTCAACAAGTTGATGCACTGCTCAATGGACTCTATCTCCGCCTTGGTCTGAGTGACCCAATGTCTTATGCACTCTCAGTCTGCATGCTTTGCTTGGATTGCTTTGATAAAAACTCTGTCAGGTAGTTGCAACAAACAAGAAGAAGTTTGCATCCCTGTTTTTCATTTGTCAAGTAATTGCCTGCCTCTTGGGGGACGAAACTGAGATGCTGCAAGGAGGAGAGGAAGGTGGGGAATTATCAAGATCTCCCTCAATTGTCTTGTCCAGGATTTCTTGCTTTGCTTCTTTGTGATTGCAAGGATGCTTGCATGAGGATGAAAGAAGTATGTTCTAATAAATAAATGGAGATGATGGCAAGATGTCAGCAATCTGTGGACTGATGATGAAGGGAACTCCACAGATGAAAGTCAAGGAAGTGAAGCCATGATGGAAGGCTTGGTAGACATAGCTGCAAGCTTTGTGTGTATTGTGTGGCTGCTGCTGTGTTGTCCTGTTGGCACTCTGGTTGGGGTTTGAAGGACTTAGGAAAATCTGTGCCAACCTCACCTTGCCCACATGGACACCATCAATGCACACAATCAGCATAGCAATGATCAGCATAGGACTGCCTTCAATTGTTCTGGATGTCAAATGTGTTTCCATTCCCCTGTGATGCTAATGAATCACCTCAACATGGAAGGGGTAACCTGTTCCAACCTAGATCTAGTGCAGCACTTACCTGGCCACCCTGCTTTTATGCAGAGAGCTGGGGAGGATGATATTTCAGATGATTATCACCCTACCTCTGGGTATATTTATGGCAAAGGTGATACCATCTTTGACCACATGAAGATCATGAATATGATAAATTCTGACAGAATCAACCATGCTACTGCTTTTCAGATGAGGGTGAATGGGAGCTGGGCAAGTTCCTCTCATTGAACTTCACCCAGGCACAGATGAATCAGTTTCTCAAGCTCAAATGGGTAAGTGTATTGAGTGACTCCAATTACATGATTAACAACATTGTTAGTTTGAAACTTGGGACAAGCCATCATTCAAATCTGCTAATCAATTGCTTGGATGGATGGCAAACTTGCCTTCTGGTTCAGAATGGCATGCTACTATCATAGAAATAACAGGCTACAAAAACATGAATGATATTCAGCTTACATGGCAGGACCCCCTTGACATCATAAAGGATCTTTTCTCTAATCCTATGTTTGCAGACCACATGACCTACAGTGACTTCAAAAATTGAGTCAATGTTTTGAGAATTTGGAGTATTAGTTATATAACTCAGGAACATGAACAGATAGAGCCAAAGTGTAAGTGGGTGGCTAACAACACATGCTCTTGGCTATGTTCCAGAGAAACAATTATGTCATTTGAATCAGTAGTCATGGAGATATAGTCAATTCAATTCAGTATATCATTGACTCAATTGTGTAACTACCTGTCAGATCTGTCAAAGCTTGACAGCTATTATGGGTAACCCTTGATGGAAGCATGACAGATGGTTACCATAGTTACTATATTTTAGTAACCACTTCAACTAACACTATCTAAAAGCTGGTGTTATCTCTCATGCCTTTCAAATTCATGATGCATCCCACTTCCTCTTCTTGAAAAGAAGACATCCTTGCTCTGGCCTCTAATGGCCATTCTACTTATTATATTGCCTCCAAACTGGGTGTCAGCCAGTCTACTGTCTCTAGGATACTCAGGAATCTCCTTTCTAACAGACCTATACAGTACCTCTTTCTGGCTGTCCCACTAAGCTTTCAGCCACTTCTTGGTGTGCTATCATCACTCAAATCACCACAGGCAGAGCTGCCAATGCTGACCAGGCTACCCACCACATCAATTTCATCATTCCTCATCCAGTCTCCTCACAAACAGTAAGAAGAGTCCTCAAAAAACATCCATTCAAGGCTGTTACAAAGAAGAAAAAGCCTCTTCTTTCTGCAAGAAACAAGAAGAAGCATTTATTTGCCCTAAAGTACCAGGAATGGACTGTTGAGGACTAGAAGAGGGTTATTTGGTCAGATGAGACCAAGATCAACAAAATAGGGTCAGATAGGAAGGAATGGGTATGGAAACAGACAGGTGAGGGCCTCATTGACAGAGAGGTTCAGGGAACAGTCAGATTTGGAGGAGAGAATATCATGGTATAGGGGTGTATAGGTTGGAAAGGTGTTGGGCACCTTGCAGAGGTTGAGGGATGGATGCCAACCAATATGTGGACATTTTGAAGGACAACTTGCTTCCTAGCTTGGAGGAATCTGGAATTTCTCTGGAGGATGTTATCTTTCAACAGGATAATGACCCCAAACACACCTCCAAAAAGGCCAAGAAGTAGATGGAAGATAATGATCTCAATGTTCTGGATCTGCCTTCACAATCTCCAGATCTTAATCCTATTGAACTCTGGCATCAGAATTTGATTGAAAGCATGCCTAGGAGGATCCAAGCAGTGATTAAGGCCAAAGGAGGTCATACAAAGTACTAGAATTGGCTGATTCTATAGATTTGATACATAGTTACAAAATTGAGTCAGTGACTTGCCATTTTGAATTGATCATATCTCCATGACTACTGATCCAAATGACATAATTCATTTTGGAACATAGCCAAGAGCATGTACTGTTAGCCACCCACTTACACTTTGGCTCCATTTATTCATGTTCCTGAGTTATATAACTAATACTCCAAATTTTCAAAACATTGACTCAATTTTGGAAGTCACTGTATGACCCACACAAGGTCACATGAGGATCTGAACAAGAGTATAGCAAGTTCTTCACCACTACATATTCATTTGATATTTAAATATGTAAAATCAAACTGAATGCTTGCTGCTCACCACATGCTCTAGGTTCAACTTCCTAAAGGTGCAACCATCATTCCTATCATTATTGTGTCAGACAAAATCCCAGTGACAAGACATACTGGAGGCCTTGGAATGCACCTGGTTTTCATGACTATAGACAACATTCAGTCAGGTATCAGAATGCAAGTGTCATCCCATGCTTGGTGCTATGTTGCTCTTATGCCCACCCCCCACTTTGAAGTTCACCCTGATTTCAAATTGTTCTCATCTCTGTTATGCTAGGTCCTGACTAGGAACTAACATAGCCCTTGATGGTCAAGAGGTTTTGACAAAGAGTGAAGGCAGCAATGACTCACCCACAGCTTTGCTAATAACTAACTCCTATGAAATGAATCTCAAGGAGGATGAGAGATGTCTATTGAAGGGGATTCCTTTGATAGTGAACAATGGTTTGGTCAAAGGGAATTCCTTGCAATCCTGATGAAGGAGTAAGCAATAGTATTCAAGTATGGAGAGGGTACAAGAAATACAAGGGAGAACAAGCTTGGAAATCTGGAGAGTGGACAATGAGCTTATATGGTACACAAAATTTAATAGAATATGGGAGAATTGGATGGAAGAAAAGAAAGTGTAAGCATATGCAAGGAAAATGGAAGATGGGATAAACCTGATTACAAGCAAATGATGGATGACAGATATGATGGAGAGAAATGTGTAATCAGGTGTTAAGTAAGACAATTATAAGAAAGAAAAGAAACAAATGAATTGTAACATTACCCCCCAGTTACATCTGAAACTCCAGAGAAGGATAATGAATAAAAGGTGTGAGTCAAAAGTCTGCATAAGTGGCTTCCAGGGAGCCTGCCACATTTGCCTCTTCTTTCTTGTTCCAGGTTAGATCCTCTTGAACATCTACATAGGAGGAAGTGGGGGAATGATGACAAGGGCAACTGGAATGATGACATTCAAAAGCATGGGATGAGGAGAGGGAGAAGGAAGAGGCCTCCAGTTTGTACAAGTGATGGAAGGAGGAGTGAGGGGGATGATGGCACAGTAAGAACAATAACAAAGGCAATAGTGTTGTGCATGACCTGGAGAAAATTCTCAACAAATTGGACAGTTGTGATAAGGACAGTCTATCCTTCAATGACCAAGATGACGGCATTTAAAACAGGCCTTGTGGAAATAAGGGTGGTCAGGGGAGATGGGTCCATTATGAAATTCACTGTAAATAATTCTCCAAGTATGAACCTCATGACTCAATTCAGCTTGAATGACTGCTAGATTTTTCTTGGTGGAAAGTGGGGAGAAAGATGCAGAAATATTGAAAGGAGAAGGGGGTTCAAGAATGATTGTGTTGTGGAGGTCTCTGAGGTATCTATCCAGGTTGAGGAACTCTAACATTCCAAGTTGAAAGAGAGTGGCATCCAGGTTGCCCTGGATCTCCAAGTAGACTTCTCAAATGAAGTAAAGATGACAACTGAAACTAGCTTCTGAGGAAGTGAGGGTGATCATGTTTCCTAGTTGTTCATTCTGAAGGTAAGCTCAATAGAGGGCCCAGAGAGGAGATTCCATATCCAAGTGGCTTCTGATAGGGAGGGCAAGTCTAGAATCTTGACAATGGGATTGCATAATGTTCAGGGTGGCTACATCAGGAAAGTTGTCACAAAGGGTATAAGCATGTTGAGGAACATCAACAGATAAGATAGAAGGACTTCACTGGAGGGGGAGAAGTTGATAACAGAGTGTGAGGGAAAGAGACCTCCAAGGGAGCAGGAATATAGGATCATTCTGAGGTACTGTAGCTGAAGAAGGTCTTCCAACCTCAACAGAAGGAGAAGAGGGAGTAGAAGGAGTAAAGATAATAGGATGGGAAATAAGATTGATTGCCATGGTAAGAAAGTGAGGATGGGAGAAGGAACTAAAGAGAGAAAATGGAGGGATGAAGGTTTTTGTAGTCGAACAAAGCAGACTTGGCATTTTTCAAGTCCCATTTGGGGACCCACAAGTCATCTTCTGCAGCATACACTTTCCATTGGACCAGGAACATTCTTGCTGATGGAGCTCCATGATGACAAATAATCTTTTCAATTTCAATTTCTTCTTTTCCAGCAATAGGGTCAGGGGGTGGCATGGGAAAGTTCTTGCCATGGACATTATTCTCATGATAAGGTGATAAGAGGGAGGCATAGAAAATAGGATGAATCTTCCATGATTTAGGTAGGTGGAGTTAATATGTGATGGGAGATAAGACTTTTACAATAGAGAAGGGTCCTTCTTGTTTGGGGGCAAACTTTGGATTCAAAATAGAACATTGGAGGTTTTTCACTTCAAGCCATACCTTATCTTCTTTGGTGAAGGGAGAGAAGGTTTATAAATTACAAGAAGCCATGACTTGTCAAGCAAGTTCATGAGAAGCAAGAGCTTCATCTTTTGCTGTAGTGAGGGCTTTTAATCATCCATCAACTGCAGGGAGGGAAGAAGAAGGGAGGATAGAAGGAAGGGCATGGAATTCATATTCCATTATAAGAAAGAATGGGGACTTTCCAGTGATGGAATGAGGGTAGTGATTGTGGGTGAATTCAGCATGGGAGATTTTTTTAGCCCAAAACCCAGGGTTGGTGCCACAGAAGATTCAAAGATAGGTATTGCAATTTTATCTCCTTCTCATCATATCCTTCTTTTTCTTTATCATCTTCCGAGCTATTCATGGAGAGGAACAATCTATTCCACTGAAGGGTTTATCCTTGTCTCTAGTATTAACTCCATCTTTCTTCTTCACTTCTGATCAGACTCATATCTCCTCTGCTATCTCTGTTATGACAGCTTGGCTTCCTCAACATTCCATCGACTTCTTTGACCTTCCATACTATTCTTTTCTTCTTGGTCTGTGCACGATTGCTTCTCTTATAAATATTGTCATGTACTGTTTGTACTTCTTTATTCTTGATCTATGCAATACAAGCATCATATTTAGTCTCAGCCCCTCGAGTCCTCTGAGTAAACCCTATTGAGTCTCTTACTCGAACCTCTGTCATCCTTTGTCTCTTGAAAGTCAACTCCTCTGATGTTGGTCTCTTCGTGAGTATTGCCAGAGGTTGTTGTCAAGTAAGCAGACCTTCATAGATGCTTCGTGTAACAATAGGTCTTGACTTCTAGGTTAACATGTTCAGTTTCACCATCAGACTGTGTGTGGTAAGCAGTGGAAAGGGAGAGGTTGTAGTTCAGGTACTTTCCAAGCTCCTTTGTAAAGAAGGATGTGAATTGGAGACCATGATCAGAAATGATTATGATTTTGTTGTAAAGACCAAAGTGCAAGTACACCTTATGGAGAAAGAGAGCAGTGATTTTCTGGGCAGTGATAGTTTTCTTGGTAGGACAGAAAATCACCCTTTTTATAAGCCTATGGTCAACCACAACCAATAGAGAATTAAAAGGAGAGGAGTTAGGAGACAGGAGATTAGTGATAAGGTCACAGGAGATTTGTTGAAGAGGGTGGGTTGTGGAGGATTTAATTGGGACAAGGGGGGGACAGGTAGGATGTGTATTAGCCTTGTTTTGCTGACACATGGCACAACCTTCAATATATCAATGAATGTATTGTGCAAGACCCAGCCACCAGAATTCAGAGGCAACAAGTTGGCAGGTTTAAGTCATATCTGTGCTTTTTTGCTAAGTCAAATTCTATAACTCCAGCCTTTTGTCCCTACAACCTCTGAAGCATTCTCAGTCTTGAGACTGTCTGGGATTGTCAGACAGACATGTGATCCTTTGTCATTTGACTACCTTTGATATTTTGTTCCACCATTTGCATTATCTTGACAGGTGTTGATATTAGAGGCTGCATCAGTAGCTGCCACTGTCTTGTCTCACCTCTGACATGTAGGGACTCCAAGAAATGCTCCAGAATTACTAATGCTGTTGTCACACAACAGGTGGGTCCTTCAGAGTTTCAACAGGATTGCCAATACTGTTGCTTCATTGTGTATATAAACTCAGTACACTGCTCCTGTAACATCAGTTTGAATATTAATTCTAGTTCTGATCATTTCCTGCCTCTCTGCCTCAGTCTGACCCCTTCTCTCATCTTTCTTGCCCTCAGCTCTTACTCTTTCCTTGCTCTCTGACCAAACCTCCAACCCTCTGACCTCTGACCTCTAATCTGCTTCACAATCCTCTGAAATACTTGGGACCAGATTTTGACAAGGGTGCACCACATAAGGTGAAGCCATTGTCCCTTTAGTCCAGTCACTAATTCTGGCATTCTGGAGTTTCACCTGGAAATCAGTTCCATCTTTCATAGTATATTCAAACCTCAACTTGTTGAAATCTTGTCATGGGTACTTGTACTCATCCTCAACATCCTAGAGCTTAGCCCTCTTCCTCATCTCTGCATAATCTACTCAATCTCTATGGAGGTAGCATTCAAGGACCAGAAGTCATGGAATGCTTCCAAAGCTTCTCTGTCCAATGCACCCCAGTCCAGAATGCATCCATATCTACTGGCCCCCATCCTGAATCTCCTACTCTGAGAGTGCTTGTCAATGAACCAGATGAAGAGGAAACCCATACCCCTATTCACCCCTTCTATCACCTTTCTCCAGGCAGTCTGGATGATCTGTGAAATGAGCCCCCTAATGATGATTCCAGCCTCCCTGAAGATGACTCCTCCCCTGATCTTGAAGACAAGCCAGTACCATGAAGCACTCTCACTCACCTCATGGATGCTATTCAGAGCCTTGCTTGTTCCTCTCAATGTCTACCAAAATCCTGCCAGCATAATAAAGTCTGGAAACCAGACCAATTTGACAGATCAAACTCCTGCAAACTATGGTCTTTTCTTGTGTAGTGCAAGCTGAATTTCCAAGATCACCCAAAAGCTTTTGCTACAAACCATACTAAAGTCACCTTTGCAAAGTCTTACCTCAAGGGCACTGCTCTCAAATGATTTGAGCCAGACCTTCTCGAGATGGAAGATCTTGATCACCATCCTCTTTGGATGGATAACTATCAGGAATTTTCCTTGAGCTCTGGGAAAATTTTAGTCTGCATGACCCTATTGGCAATGCAGAGCATCTGGATCACTTGTTGATAAAGGATAGTCAGCAGATTGACAAGTATGTGGTCAAGTTGAATCAGATTGCCTTGTGAGTCCAAGGTTATGGAGAAGGTGTCCTGTGGCATCACTTCTACAATGATCTACCAAATTATATCAAGGATGAGATCTCATGCACTGGCAAGCCTCCTTTACTCTCTGAGCTCCATACCATTGCCCATGCTATCAATGTTCACTATTGGGAGTGTAAGTCCAAGTTATCACACCAGTCAAACCAGACCTCCAAATCATCTGCTAAGTTGTCCTCCAACAAAACATTCAACAAAACTCCAGTGTCCACTCTGAGTAACCATGATGGCAAGTTGCCTAAAGATTCAAAAGAGTCCAAGGAAAAGGCTACCACCTTCTCTGCTACTTCCAATCAGTCTGATCTTGTGTCCAAACTAGGCACTGATGGCAAGCTTACTGCCACACAGCAAGAGTGCCACTTTGACAACAAGGTCTGCATGTTCTGTGGGGTCACATGGCTAAGGATTGTATAAGGTCCACATCTTGGGCTTCCAAGGGCCATACTGCAACACTAGTAACTTAAGCACCCTCCACAATGGAGGCAAAAAAATAGTCTGCAACCTCCATAACTCTGCACAGCCAGAAGGTTGCATTGACTTCAACTGTGCCTCTAAGGAGATCAATCCCAACATATCTTTTTCTGATCCAAAGTCTCTTATACCATCAGTCTCTCTTCCCTCCTTTTTCCATTCCTTCATTTCCTGCCCTTGTGGATTCTGGCTCTTCTAACTGTTTTCTTGATGTGGTCTTTGTCAAAAAACATAATCTTTCCACATTTCCTATATCTTGTTAAAGTCAATCCTGATCTCCTGACGAAACTCCAGAACTCTGGAGTTTGTGTCTGGACAAAAAGGACATTGGCTTCATTTTATGTGATGTGCCCTTGTTGAAGGCAAGTCCCTAGTATTTTAGAGGGACAGGTGTAAGGCGGAGGGGCAGAGGTCAGAGGTCAGAGGGTCAGAGGTCAGAGGTCAGAGGGTCAAAGGTTTAAGCAAGGTGGGTCAAGGTTAATGAGCTAAGGAAGAGGATGGCAAGAGGACCAAATGGACAAGGGGGGAAAATCAGAACTAGAATCGATATTTGAACTGAGGGTACAGGAGCAGAGTATAGAGTTTATATATAGAACTAAGTGATAGTATTGGCAATTTTGGTGGAGGTCTGGAGAACCCACCTGTCACAAGAATGACAGTGTTGGTAATTCCAGATCATGTCTAGTAGCCCATACATGTCGGAGGTGAGACATGGCAGTGATGATAGCTCCTTGGTGTCAACATCTGTCAGACTTTTACAAACAGTCAAACGAGATATCAAAGATAGTCAAATGGTGAGTAAACATGTGCAAGCCTAGTGACTCAGAATAGTCTCATAAGCAAGAACACTCCAGAGATAGTGGAAATAGAAGACTGGAGGTATGGAGTTGGAGTTAGCAAAAATCATGGATATGACAGTATTCCCTTCTTAGGCCTAAACCCCTGAAGGCCTGAGCAAGACAAAGCGAGTTAGAGTTTGTAATCTGCTTATTGTTCCCCTGGTATAAAAGTCTGTTAGATTTCTCCTGGGCTCCTTATCTTTTTACTTCAACTACCTCCTCATGTCTGCATTAAAGGGCAGCATCACCACCTAGTCTGACAACATGCTCACGGAGGACAGGCACAACGACAAGGGAGTCACTGATGCCAAGTATCGAGAGTGGTGATAGTGAGTGCAGGTGTAGAGGGCAGAGGAGGAGCAGCAGGCTCACAAGGCAGTGGCAGTGAAGGTGCAGGAGGACAAGGAGCACTGGAAGGTGCAGGAGAAATGGAGGGCTGAGGCCGAGGTGAAGGGTGGAGGCCATGGCCATGGTAAAGCGCCAGGTAAGAGGTGACTAAGTCACTTCTTGACAGCAATTGACAGAGTTAGGTGGAGGAGGTGCATGCTCAGCAGAGCACCGCCAGTGACAAGGGGAAGAAGAGGGCAGAGCTGGAGTGGGAGGCATGCAAGGGGTGCATGGGCCAGAGGGTCAAGTACATTCGGAGTGAGGGGAAGGTGACAGCATGCATGCGCTGCATTGCTGCAAAGGCCAGGTGCAGGCAGCCCAGAGCAGAGGTGGTGGAGGTAAAGCGGAGGGAGGTGGTGGAGGTAAAGCGGAGGAGGGTGGCTAGGCTGAAGGCACAGGTGGTGCAGGCAAAGGCAGGGCCTAGTGGCAGCTGGAGAAGGGTGGAGGAGATGGAGGAAACAGAGAAGGCAGAGAAGAGGAAGAAGCTGGAGGTGGGGTGCATCATGGAGGAGCTGCACCATATCCGGATGGCTATCCAGTGGCAGAGCAGTTGGCTGGATGTCCAGACACCAGTGGTTGCAGCAGCTGGCCAAGCTGGCTGCAACTTTTGCATTCAGGGCAGAGGAGTCAGAGAGTAACAAGGTGGAGGACAAAGAGGAAGAGGAGGCACAGGCAGAGTTGGGGGAGTTGTCGGATGTGGACGTGTAGCATAGAAAATATAAATGTTTTGCTTTGAAGGCAGATCGATTAAGCAGTGTGAGGTCTGGATTTGTCTGGATATTGGAGATAGTATTCTTGAACAAGTTCTGATGTGTGATTGAGTTCAGTAGCCAATAACCAAGATGTTTCTTCATTGGTGCCTTCACAGCTAGACCACTGGACTAAGTACAGGAGTTTGCAGTATTGGCAGTAATGATCTAATTTAGAGTCAAGGATTTTAGAGATCTTGTATTTGGGTTTGTCATCTACTTCAACCAGAGGTGGCAGGGTTTGCACACAATTTGAAATGGTGTTTGGCATGAAGGGCTCTAACTAGGAGATGTGGAAAACCAGATGAACGGCCTTCAAGGTATTAGGTAGACGGAGGGTGAAGGAGTGAGTCCCTGGCTACGTGATAACCACATATGGTTCAAGATTCTTCTCAGAGGGTTTCTTCGAGGGTCTAGTAGAGTGGAAGTCCTTGGCTTTGATGAAAACTTGGTCACCGATGCGGATGTCTGGGGCCAGAGTTTGTCTAGCATCTGCTGATACTTGATATCGCTTTTGGGTGGCAGCCATTTCTTCATAGAGGAATTAATGGAGGGAGTTGAGGTCAATGGAGTACTTGCAGGCTCATGTGGAGGTAAGGTCACATTCGGGGTGGACTGATATATTTGGGTGATAGCCCTTGTTGGCAAAGAATGAAGAGATACCAGTAGTTGTGTTCAGAGCATTGTTGTACGTGAATTCCACAAAGGGCAGGAATTCAGACCAGTCATCCTGCTGATAGTTGCAGTAGACATGCAAATACTGTTCAAGGGTTTGGTTCA
>JBBPQO010000280.1:0-12749 GCA_038092535.1 Xerocomus subilludens | reverse complement strand
CCCCATTCAACTGGCACTTATAGCCACCCTGGTAACTTCCAACATCAATGGACTGGCACATGTCCCTATGCTGCCACCAACTGGCATTCTCATCCATGAACACTTTGGGGCTTTCAGGCAACAACTTCTGGAATCTATTCCCAGCATTGCATTCATCCAGGAGATACCAATGGAAATAAGGGATGTGTGGCAGACATGATGGACTTGTCAGAGTAGGGTATTATCATGTTGCATAGCTAGTCTTCTATACAATAATGCAATTTGTATAAAATAAAATTTGTCTGAAATTAAGAATGAGCTAAGAAAACCTTAGCCCTGAGAAGTTGTCCTTGGCTTCTTGCTTGGTCCTCTAGATGTCCCTTGTGCTCTTGTCCTGTTAGTTGGTTTCCTATGTCAGTCTGGTCAACTTACTATTGTCTTCTTTCTGCAATGGGTTTCAGTCATTGGCATTGGATGTCATCAGCAATACTGATGAGCAGCCAGGTTCAGAGGGCTTCTTGAGAGCCAGCTTTGTTGGTCTAACTACAATATTCCTCAATAATTAGTATTAAAATACCAATGCATATTTCAAACCTGGTTTTTTTTGGCTTTTCTTTGGGGGGAACCTTCATGACTACCTCAAGTTCCTCTTCTGCTGAGGGTGGGGGGATCTCAGATTCAGCACCTAAAATATGAGATGATTCAACTATAACAGCTGAATAATGAATTGGTGTATAGTAGTCTATCTGCTGCAACTTTTTTTTCAGCAATGTGTTTCTTGTATGCCACCACTCAGCATAACTTCAGAGCTGGAGTTATTGACCAAGCTTGAGCAACAGCCTTGCCCTTGCCCTTCTCTTTCAGTGTTGGCCTCTCTCAGCCATCCAAATCTTCATCCTCACTTTCACAAGCATTGTGTGCATCCAATGATATCTGCTTTTGCACTGGGCAGTTTCTCTCTGAGATTGGCATTAATTGCTTAGTGCTGATTGCTTT
Source organism: Xerocomus subilludens (assembly GCA_038092535.1). NCBI lineage: Eukaryota > Fungi > Basidiomycota > Agaricomycetes > Boletales > Boletaceae > Xerocomus > Xerocomus subilludens. The sequence goes on along the minus strand of JBBPQO010000280.1, from coordinate 11,774 downwards.
TGATTTCAATGATTGTTTTTCAGGAGAGTTGATATCAGAATCATTACTTTCAGTTGGACTCTAGTATATTTCCTCAGTCTGCCTCCCTTTCCCTTTGGAGACCAGTTTTGATCCTGAGGCATGTGTGGATTCTGATGGCTCATTGACAGTCAATATTGGTTTCACAGCATCTTGGAGTACTCCATTTCATCCTAGCCACTTTGTGAATGCAAAGATGTCATATGAGTGGCTTGTCTGGTGCTGAAGAATGAAATTGATGTACTGCTCCAGCTTTTCCTGAATTCATTTGCTTGGATCATCCTTCAACAGGAATCCTGTCAGCAAATGCCTGGAGTATATTAAGGAATTTTGCTGGCTGGAGAGGTGTCTGAATGGAACTGTTGTCTTCAGATTCCCAGTTGCCAATCCTAAGTAAATGTTCACTGTGGTTGGTATTTGGCAATAATGCTGAACACTTATGGTAATGAGCAGTAAGAAATGCTCTTACCCTTCCTTGCAACTGCAGCCAGGTTGCACTTCCCATTTCCAACATCCATATTTTTCCTTCAGCATTGAGAATGCTCTTCACTGGATCTGCATTTTGCACCTTTGGGCTTGGGTTTGGGATTTTGTCAGAACCTTGTGGTGATACACTGCTGGCATCATCCTCAGGGTCAGTTGGCATACTGGAGGCTTCTTGTGCATAGTGATCAAATTGTGCTTGGCAGGCTATTGCATCCACATTGGGAAACTTTTCTCCATTTCTGATTTTGTCATTGAAATCATACCTGACCACCAGTAAGTGATGGGAGATGAACAAATGCTAATTTTGCTCACATGGTTGAGTAGAGCCCCTCAGTATCTTTCCCTGCTGCCATTATAACCAGGTGCAATCCCCCTTTCTTCCACATTTCTTGTGCAAACTGATCCATCACTCTGGATGCCTTTTTTCTTGCAAATCTACAATGCCAGGAATGGCTTCAGGGACTGCCAAAATAGAGTTCTCCCAATAACTCAACCTGCCTTTGCCTTGCCAGGTCCTCCCTTCTCATTTCACTTGCAGCTATTTTGTCTGCCTCCTCTGCCTTCTCTGCCAATAATGACTTCATGAACTCCAACAATCCCCATTGTAGGATCCTGAAAAGGACTGGTGATGTTGAGTTGATTCTGTGTCATTTCTGGATAAATACCTTGACTAAGTTCTTGTGTATCTTGTAGACTACCCATTGCTGAGACCATTTCTTCCTGACATAAATGGCCTTTCTTTGCTTCCAGCCATTGTCCTTTGCATACATACAGGATTTATAGCTCTGATTTCATTATTTTTCAGTACACATTTGATTGCAATGCCAATGACTTACTTTGCATTTCCAGTCCCATTCTTCTTTAGTCATTGGCTGTGAGATCTCCTGGCATAAATCTTTGCCTCAATGGCCTTCCATACTCTTTGCTGATCATGGCCTTTTGCCTCCTTCCATTCCAGCCATTGGGAATTCAAGATTTCCATGGCTTCAGTTACAAACCCAACTGGTGGCAAAGCATGCAATGGTCCAGCTTCCTGGTTTTGTTCCCCCTCTTTTGAGGATTCCTGATCAGAACCCACATCAACGGTGTCTGGATATTCAGTGGTTGGATAGTTGGACATTGTGGCTTTTTGAGAGATTGTTGAAATGTGAATGGCTTTTCTGCAGTATGAATAAATCACTCTCTGATTCCCAAGGATTTTCTGATTAGTTACCCATGTTTTGCATGTACATATAACATCCTTCACCTGTCAAACCATCTTCCTGATATCCATTTATTGACCATGAGCATGTTTCAGCTTGACATGTGTATTGGTAAAGATAGCTGGTATTTGCAGCAGGAGGTTTCACCTCCTTAAATTGAAGATCTTCTAATGGGTTTTGACACTGGAAAAGATCTGATAACATGCATGTGCCTGTAAGTATCACTGTTTGTGGCCATCACTTTCATTCTGCAAGATGTCTCAATGAAGGGTCACAAGAAAGCTGAAAGCTGGCTCTGTGAGTGTGTGCATGAGTCAGACCTGATGAGTGAGCTGGTGAGCTACAGGTACAGTAAGTAAATATTATATCATAGGAATGAATGTGATGCCTACCTCCAGTTGAATGTAATAGACTGGAGAAAAGTGCATACATGAGGCAAACTTGTAGTGTATTGCCTGAGTGTACCAAATAAGGAGAGTACAAAGAATATCAACTACTACACATGGCTGTATCTTCAACACACCCCCTTAGTCCAAGTGTAGGTAGAGTCTAGCAATGAAGGTTAAGTGTCCAGAACAAGCAAGTGGCTTGGTGAATCCATCAGCAAGCAGGTCATCAGTGGGTATGTATTGTATGGTAAGAATATTCTCCTTGACTAATTCATGTATGAAATGGTATTGTATATGTATATGGCATGTGTGGGAATGGAAGCATGGTTCTTTGGTAAGTGATATGGCACCAGTGTTGTTGACATAGAGCATGGTGGGTGGTGGAATTTTTTTGACAATTCCTATATGGGCAAGAAGTTTGTGTAGCCACATAGCTTGTTTGGTGCCATGTGAAATGGCAATATATTCAGCTTCTGTCAATGAAGTCATAACCATGGCCTGCTTTTTGCTATTCCATAAGATGATGGCATCTCCAAGTTTGATGGTTTAGCAGGAGGTTGAGTGGTAGTCATTGATATTGTGCACCCAATGTGCATTAGTATAGCCAGTTAGGATGTCAGGATCAGCATTGCTGACATGCCCAAGCATGAGCATGAGGTTGCATGTGTCCTGTAGATATCATAGAACATGGAGCAAGGCCTTCCAGTGGGGTTTTCCAGGATTGGCACTGTATTGGTAACTGGTGGTAAATGCAAGGTTGGGGTGTGACACAATGGAAAGCCAGGTGACTGTGCCAAGTACTTCCCTGTATGGAAATTGGGCCATCTTGGCATTTTCATCATCTGTGTTTGGGCAGTCTTTCTTTGTCAATACCAGGCCAGTTTCCATAGGTGTAGGTACTGGTGTGCATGACTCCATCCAATGTCATTTGAGTAGTATATTAATATATTTGGTCTGTGAAATGTTGACAGTGCAGCATTTGCAGTCATTGATTAGTTGGAAGTTTATTAACCAGTTGAGGTCTTCCTCTTTCATCTCAAATAGCCTATGGAGTAGCATGCATGCATTGGCAAGAATGTGCTTTGTGTTGGTGATAGTAAAGGTGTTGTCAATGTGGATAGCAGTGATCAACCAGCCAGCTTTGGTTTGATGTGTGTAGATAGCATAGTTAGGGAGTAGATGAACAAATCCATTTGTCATTAGGCATTGGTTCATGTGTTTGTTCCATAGGTGTAAATCTTGGATGATCCCATATAGACTGAGTAGAAGAGCCACTATTCATCTGCTGCCATCATTGAAACCATCAGGTTGGCACATATAGATTTCATGGTCAATTTTGCTATGTAAGAATGTGCCTGTCATGTCGTCTTGGCTGTGGTACCATCCATGGGCTACTGCATAATGTAGGATAGCTTGGAGTGAGTCAAGTCAGACTGTTGGTGAGAATGAATCACTGTAGTCAAGACCAGGAATCTGCCAGTACCCTTGTGCAACAAGTCTAGCTTTGTAGTGTAGAATGTTGCCATTTGGTCCATATTTGATAATGTAGACTCTTTAGGCTAATATGCCCGACTGGGCATGCCAGAGGTCAGGATTAGGTGGAATGTGAGCGGAAAATGCAGCATTATAGCATGTGGTCAGCAGGGTGATTGCACTGTCAATCTTGTACAAGTTTCCTTGTAGGCAGCCTTTCATTATGGTTTTGTCCTTTGAGTTTTTAATCACAAGTTGTATACTACAGTGGTCCATCTGACTTTCTGACATAAGGTTGTTGCATGCATTGGGGCAGTAGCTTACATTGAGTAGTTTTATCATTTGATCTGCTCTGCCTATCACCAATACTTTAAGTAGTATGGTGCCAACACCAAGTACTTGTAACATTGGACCATTCTTCACAATGCCCTTGATATTGTTATTTGTTGGAGTGAATGTGACAAACACTGATCATTTAGTACAGATATGGTTTGTTGATCCTCTTTGGACATCAATTGGTTGAGCAGGCAAGGACAAAGTGTCATTTGGTAGCTATGCATATGAAGACAGGTAGATAGGACTACAAGAAATTAGAGAGCAATGGAATGGGAGAAATGCTTGCCACTTCCAACCTGGAATGGGAGTACCTGTTGGGTCCTGTGAGCTGTGCAGGCAGATGGGAACACCAAGCAGCCAGGTACTGATGGAGGAACTCATATGCTTGGGGCCCTTGGAGGGAGAGCTGTGTGGCACTGACAAGAAATGGAGGAGGGTGTGGAGTGGAGGAAGGAATGAGCAGCAGGATGGTGAAAGGCAAGAAGAAAAGAAAGATGCTGGCACACCTTACTCATCTGAAGACTTATCACTATGGTGGCCTTGTACCTCATCACACCTCAGTGTGACAAACTGTCTAGTATCCAGCCAAAGCAGGAGTGGAACATATGAGATATAGCAAGATATTCTAATAGGTCACTATTAGATAGTTTCTCCTCTAACTTGTGCTACACTCTATATTATTGATTAGCATTGACTCCTTCCTCTTCCTCTTTGTCAATGGGCCCCATGGGCCTTGTCCATGTTTATTACATTACATAATCCATGACCTTATCTTTGGTCACTGCTCTCTTGTTTGTCCTCACCATTCTCTCACCATTCATCACAACTGCTGAGGTATGTATTTTGCATACATTCTGTTGATCATCATGAACTCATAGATACAACCTAGCCTCACCTTGGCTAGGTAATTATAGCATTCTCTCACCATTCATAACAACTGCTAAGCCTCACCTTGGCTAGATCTTTTAGGTTATGAACTCTGAGCTCTGACAGCTCAACTTGAAATGCATCTAGTCCAAGAAAATGGCCCACATCACACCAACTTCTTCCAAATGCTCAAGTGTTTGATTAATTGATTGCACATTTCAACACTATGGGAAAATATGACCATACAGTATATGTGACCTCATGGGTGCAGAAAATTATGTGCAATGGCAGAAGCATATGACCCTGGTACTAAAGGAGAATGACTATGGATGAATTGTAGTGCTGGAACCAACCCTCTAAACCAAGTGGACCTAGCTAGCCACATGCCTACCCCTTCCAGCTCAAAAGCAGTCACTCCCACAGAACTTGAGAAAATCCTCAACTATTCAGCAAAAGATGCCCAAGCAAAGGCACTCATTGACCAAAAGGTTTCGATTGTCATCAGCAATCTTCTTGATGAATCCCAAACCACATTTTAACAGTGGGATTTACTCTCATAGTGTTTTTCCTGCAATGATCTTCTATTGCAATATAAGCTCCAAATGTGCATGCGATCTGAGAAGATGAAAGATGCCAGTCATTATATTGGAGTCTTTGAAGATGCCAGGCATCAATGTTGGTGAACTATACAACCAAAGAATTGATTTTCAATCTTCTTCAAGGCCTGCCATCTGGAATTGAATGGAATATCTTCTGTGAACTCATGCTTGGAACAATGTCTGTATGCGCCAGCGCAATGCAAAATTCAAGTTATTCCACCACATCCACACCCATGGGCTGTACTCTGTCTTTTAATGATGCAACCAAGCTTCTTAGTAAGAAGGCCAATGCTATAGTGGGCAAACTCAAGCTTGAAGGCCCTGGGTCCGAATACACAAATCTCACCTCTGGCACAAGCTGCACGGGAAAGACAAATCCAGTCACTGGAATATGGATTCATTACCACAACCCAGACTGCATTGCATGTACAAACCCACTTTACCTAGGAAAACCCCATGCTGAAACTCACAATTTGCTCAACTGTTATTGGCCCAGAGGAAGAATAGTGGACAAATGTCCAGCATAGATGAAGAATTGTCACAACAAGTCCAATAATAAACCAGCTGGCAAATCTGAAGTTGCCACACTTGCTTCATCTATGCCACCCACTCCTCACCAACATAATCAAGAGCCTTCTTGCATAGCTATCCAAGATGTTCATATCCCTGAATCCAAAACAATTCTCGATATTGGGACAACTCCTCATCTTATCATAGATCAAGGATTTTTCTTGGACTTTGCTTCTGAGGATCAACCCCTGGTTAGAATGGCCAACAATGGCATGTTGCTCACCACTGGGCATGGGATGTGTGCAATGGATGTCAAATTTGGGAACTCTACTTATTGTTTGTTTCTCAAAAATTGTCTCCATACACCCACCACATTGATGAACCTTGTTTCAGTCAGTAGCATGCTTGCTAAAGGTTGGGATTGCACATTTAAGGGGTAAGATATGGCATTGCCTTATTGCCATCTATCCTACAAGGATGACATACTTGGTGATGTCCCAATCTCAAACAACTTATATTTCCTAAATGTGTCTTTCCTTCATCCAAATGAAATGCAGTCCTTGCTCACCCTTTCGAAGGAAGTGACAGCAGTTGCACCCAAATCGACTCAGTTCATGAAGATCCAGTTAACCTGGGATCTATGGCATGCTTGTATGGGTTATCCCAGCAGTGATTGTGTAAAAAACCTTCCATCCATCGCAATAGGGCTCACTGTTTCCTCCAACAAATCACTTGACTGCTACAAGGCCTGCATCATCACCAAATACCATTAAACATGCTATCCTCCCTCATCCTCTCCCTGTGCCAAGCACATGTTGGACCTTGTACATTCTGACCTCTGTGGCCCCTTTCCCACTTGCACCCCTCATGGAAAGCTCTGCTTCATCATGTTTCTAGATGATCACACCCATCTCATCAATGTCCAGCTACTTTCATCTAAAGATCAAGCTCTGGACACTTAGCACATCATCAAGGCACTATGGGAAAACCATTTGGGATGTATGGTCAAAGTTTTTTGGTCAGACAATGGTGACAAAATTTCTTAGCAAAGCCTTACTAAGAGTGTTCAGGATGCCAGGATTAAATGTCAACTTGCATCCCCTTATGCTCACCAGCAAAACAGAAAAGCTAAACATGCCATACATACCTTTCAAGGTCATGCCCTGGCCATGCTCAATTTGTGAAGCTCTCTGCCTGTTTGTGGGGGGAAGTGATCTTGACAGTGGCTTACCTGTGGAATCACACTGAGTCCATTTTGCTGCTGCCTGGGTTAACACCCTATGTGTTGGTCAATGGTCAAAAACCAGACTTATCCCACATCCAGGTGTCTGGTTCCTGTTGCTTGACCTATATTCCAACCAAATTGCAATCAAAGTTTGGACCCTACTCTCATTGTGCTGTGTTCATGGGTTACCAAGTGGTGTCAAGGGGTATTGAGTACAAGATGCAAAGGATGGCACATTCTTCACCACACACAATGTTGAATTCAATGAGAATCCTTCCCATTCTTCCACTTACAATTCTGACTCTAATGAGGAGGATGGCAAGCTGCCCACCTTTTCCTCTCCTTTGTCACTTGCCCCTACCACTAATGATGAACCACAACCCATTGTCTCTTCTTCCTCTATGTCGCCAATCAAACCACATTATTCCAAGTGCCCCCAGAAACTGACTCCCAAGGGTACCACTTATACAGCAGACCTTGCTGCAACTTGTGCCCACCTGCAACACCTAGCTGCATGTCATGCTGCAGTCATCGATAGTGGCATGACTGAGGGGGTGTCCCTCAAGGAAGTCATCTTGTTGCAATCCATCGAACCAAATGTTGATATCCTGGAGGTTGTAGCTAATGTCATCATAGAGAAACAGGCAAATCTTACTGTTCAGAGTGATCATCACTGCAACCCCTCCTCACCTGACTATGACATGAAGCTCCCTCCCATGACTTATGATGAGGCAATCTTATAACCAGACCATAAACATTGGCTTGCCGCCATGAACAAAGAACTCACAATGATAAAAGAAATGCAAGTTTATAAGATTGCCACCCTTTCCAAAGATTGCAAAGCAATCGGTTGCCAGTGGATTCTAGAGTTCAAAGATAACAACAAGGGGGATTTTGACTACAAAGCCCATCTTGTTGCCTAAGGCTTTTCCCAGGTCCCAGGTGTCAACTATGGTGCCACCTTCACCCTGTCATCAAACCTGCCTCCTTGCATGTCAAAATGACTGGGAAATCAACATGTTCGATGCCAAACATGCCTTCTTATGGGATATTCTAAAGGAAGAGATCTATATGTGTCAGCCTAAGGGATTTGAAGAAGGTGACTGGTGCACAGTATCCTACTGTCCAAGACCCATCCTCAGACCTCTTGAATGAATTTGCCTTCCTTTATTGCAGCCTTGATTTTTCTGATGCAGCAAATGCTTATCAGTCTTATTTTGTATCTCAACTGCTTGCTCATGATCATATGTGGCCCTGTGCCAGGTGTTCCAATATTCCAAGCATTGATACTGACACTTTGAAATATTGTGGCTTTAAAGGAGCCATCACACTTTTGTGTGCTGTGGTAGGTTTAATTTGATACTCTGAATGGTCACTAAACAGTTCTTTTAGCTTGAATATGCCATTTGTCTATTTCAGCCTGGAGATGTAACCATTGACATTTCAATGAACAGCCATCAGAATGCAATGCTGAAGACCCCCTGCAAGGCCAAAAAGACATCTGGAAAGGAATCAGCAAGCAGCTTTGTTTTCTCAGAACAAAACTGGGGAGTGTGTACAAGACATTATTCTATATCAGTTGCAAATGCACTAGTGCTGCACTCCATGAAATCAGGACCCAGGCACTTGCAATCATTGCCAGTGGGATGGAAATTCTATATGAAGAGGTGGCAAGTCTGATGACTTGGCTGAAGGGAGTGCTCAGTGTGCTACTATCTGTATGATTAGATTACAGTGCATATCTGCAGAAAGCATGCTAATGAGTTTGTTAGGATCAGGATCAACTCAAATGATACCCTTTCACCACAATTTCCAGCTCTGTATCATGACATCCAACATTGGCTTGACAGACCTTGGCCCAGTAACCAAATACCTTGGTGTTGAGTTTGATCATGACAGACTGAACAAGAAACTTTGGCTCCATCAATCGGAATACATTGCTTTTCTCTTACAGGAGTTTGGTCTCTCTGATTGCAGTCTTGTCTGTCTTTCCACAGATCCAAAAGCTTCTCTAGGTGATGTGTCCATCATTTACCCAAATATTTCCAATCTGCACTCAGCATACCTCAAAATCATAGGTGAGCTGATTTACCTTGCATTTAACACTCATCCCAACATATCCTATATTGTGAATGCTCTTGCTCAGCACAATGCCAATCCAGAACTGTGTCATTTTGCAGCTGCCAAATGGATACTTCACTATCTCTCTGGCAGCATCAATCCCCATTTGTGCTATGCCTTTGGTGAAATCCCCACTGAGCTAATTGGATATGTGGATGCCAGCTGGGCAAACAAGTTGGGCAGACTTCTGTAACAGGATATGTTTGGCTCTACAGAGGTCTCATTTCTTATGTTTCAAAAAACAAACCACAGTTGCCTTATCATCCACTGAAGCTGAGTACATGGCTTCCACCCACATTATGCAGGAAGGCCTCTAACAATGCTTTTGTTTGCCAATCTGGGTTTATTCCACAATTCACTGCTTGTGATTCACTTAGACAATGCTGGTGCCATTACACTGTCAACAGCTGCATGCTTTCATCAATGTTCTAAACACATAGACATACAGAATCATTTTATTTGTGAACATGTCAATAATGGTTTTTTTGTTTTAATCTGGATTCTGTCCCATAGAAACATTGCCAACATTCTCACAAAGGCAGTTCCTCATCCCACTTTGGAACACCTTTGTTTTCTTCTTGAATTAGAATCTTGCTAAAGGGGGTGTGTTACACTCCATATTATTGATCAGCATTGACTCCTTCCTCTTCCTCTTTGTCAATGGGTCCCATGGACTTTGACCATGTTTATTATATTACATAATCTGTGATCTTATCTTTGGTCACTGCTCTCTTGTTTGTCCTCACCATTTTCTGACCATTTGTGATGACCACTGAGGTACATATTTTGCATACATTCTATTGATCATCATGTAACTCATAGATACAACCTAGCCTCACCTTGGCTAGGTAATTATAGTGTTCTCTTACCATTTGTGATGACCACTGAGCCTCACCTCAGCTAGATCGTTTAACTTGTCACCCACATCCTCAGTGACAGCTTGGTTTGCCTGTTTGGGCTTAGCTTTGCCTTTGCCTGGGACTGGTTTTTCAACTTGTTTACTTTTGTCTCTCTCATCCTTAGTCCACTCCTCTGGTTTCTTTGACTTGGGTTCCCACCATTTCAACCAACAGTCTTTGGTCCAGTGGGTTGCAGCCTTGCAGTTATTGCAAAAACATAATTTTGTGTTTTGGACTGCTTGCAATATATGCACTCCATATTTGTTTTGGATGTGTCATTTAACTTTGGTAGATGTGTAGTGGTCTGGTCGGGTTGCAAAGACATAGTTCCAGCTTAATGGCATGGATATATACAGAAAGGAGGCAAATAGTTCATCATCAATGTTGCATTGCATCAAGAGCAGGTCACAATGATATGTTTTCATCTTTGTAATATATGCCATTGCATTCTTGCCATTGTTGTAGTGGGTGGTCATGAGCACCATTATGGTTAATGTCCAGTCTGTTGCTGTTGTGCCCATATATAGGCAATGGGGATTCATCCATATCTCCACTGCCATTGATAGAAGGCCAATCTCATGTTCTCTTTCCTCCATCATTGCTGCATTAATACTAAGCAAACAAATAGATTCACTTTCCACCAGCTATACCATAGTGTTTGGTTTCTGTCATATCACTTGTTGGCATGGTAAAGTCAGGGCTAGATAGATGTGAAGGGAGACAGTCTGGAGCATGCATAGTATGGCATTAGTCCATATGGCATAGTTGGTTGCATTAGTCTTGACTTGATATGGAATAGATGAGTGAATTTTGACATGTTGATGGATTTATTCAATGTGGAATGGACATTGTCCATTTCATTATCTCTCCCTTCATCCATAATGCCTGGCAATGTGTGCCAGGGTTGTGCAGGTGATGGTTGATGTGATCACATGTGGTGATTACTGGACAATGCAAGGTTATATGGTGCCCATGTGGTTTCATATCAATGATTTCACCCCATTGTGGTTGCACTCACCCTGGTTGGTGCAATTTTGCTAGCAAAGCCCACTGAGTCTGAGAGAAAGGCTGCTGGGCCTAGTATCCTTACAGTGCTTGTGGGTAATGTGCCAGTGGGTGCTGGGTTTCAGCCATGAGAAGGTGTGGGCAACATGTTGTACTTTGGTTCAAGTAGAAAGTCAGATGGCAAGCCTGGTTTGTACTTCTCAGGTCTCTGTGCTAGGCAAGGCTCATAACCTATTAGCATGCATGTGAGTCAGACCTAACAAGCAAGCTGGTGAGCTCCAGTTGAATGTAATAGACTGAGATTGTTACTGTACCTAATGAGTGAGCTGGTGAGCTACAAGTACAGTAAGGAGATATTATAGAAATGAATACAGTAGGCAACAAAACCAATGTAATATTTGCATCACTTTGATTGATGAGTGAATAACAGAACACCAACTAATGCTAGACCCATGAATCTGTGTATCATTAGAAAGCCCTGATAGAGGGCTTTCAAAAAATATATACATTGCTTAGGTAGTTTTGACTGTATCAGGAAATATTTCGAGATTAAACAAGGGTACTCATTGCATCAGTTTTGTTGCTGATATTAAGGGTATACAAATCAATATGAGGTATATCCTCCCTTTGCCTTGATAACCTCT
>JBBPQO010000279.1:0-12753 GCA_038092535.1 Xerocomus subilludens | reverse complement strand
CTTGCAACAGGTGGGTCCTCCGGACCTCCGCCAGAATTGCCAATACTGTCACTTAGTCTTGTATATAAACTCTGTACACCACTCCTGTACCCTTAGTTCGAATATCGATTCTAGTTCTGATTTTCCCCCTTTGCCCGTTTGGTCCTCCTCTTGCCATCCTCTCCCTCAGCTCTTTAACCTTGACCTGCCTTGCTTGAATCTTTAACCCTCCAACCTCTGACCTCTGACCATCTGACCTCCAACCTCTGTCACTGCATCTTACATCTGTTCCTCTGAAATACCAGGGACTTGCCTTTGACAAGGGTGCACCACATAAGGTGAAGCCAATGTCCCTTCTGTCCAGACACTAACTCTGGAGTTCTGGAGTTTCATCAAGGAGATCAGGATTGACTTTTAACAATATGCCAAGTTTTGGGGAGGCAGAGTTGGAAGGTGATGAGAGATAGCACCTTAACAATGGTAAAAAGGGTCCTTCTTACTTTGGAGTGAACTTTGGATTGGCGATAAGCCATTTCAAATTATAGGCTTCCAACCAGACCTTATTCCCCTTGATGAAAGGGGAGTAGTCTCAGTGAGTATGAGAAACCCTAACTTGGCAAGTGAGTTTGTGGGCAGCAAGAGCTTTATCACATGAGGAGGAAAGTTGTTTGAGCCTAAGCTCAACAGTGGGAAGAGGTGTTTCTGGGAGGATGGAGCATGGGGTTCATATCTCATTATAAGATAGCAGGGAGATACCAAAGTTGTGGAGTGGGGACAGTGATTGTGAGTAAATTCAGTATGAGAAATAGAATTAGCCCAAGAAGAGGGATTGTTGCCATAGAAGATATGTAAGTAAGTTTTGATCTCTTGGTTGACATATTCCATTTCACCATCAGAGAAAGATCATACTTCAGAATATGATCCATTTCTTTTGTGAAAGCAGAGGTGAACTGAGGACCATGGTCAGAGATGACTTTGTCGAAAAAACCAAAATGAAGGTAAACTTTGTGGAAGAAAAGAGAGGCAACTTCCTCAGCAGTAACATATTGTAAAGTAGGGCAGAGAATTACCCCCTTAGTAAGGCCATGGTTGACCATGACCAAAAGGCCAAAAGATGGCAAAGGTCAGTAATGAGGTCACAAGATATTTGTTGGAAGGGACAAGAGGTGGAGGATTGAATGGAGGTAAGAGGAGGAGGAAGGGGATGCATGTTTGCCTTGTGTTGCTGACAGGTAGCACATCCTTCAACATAACTATGGACATGAGAGGTGAGGCCTGGCCACCAAAATTTGAAAGAGACTAGTTGACAAGTTTTCAAATAACCTGGGTGACTGCCAGAGGGGTGATTATGACAACAGACAAGGATTTGATGATGGAGGTTGCCAGAATCAGGGATGAAAGTTTGACCTGTATAGGTAAGAAGACCATTGATATGTTGCCAATCAGCAAGGTGAGAACAGAAAGTGAAGGGAAGATTTTCATTGAGTGCTTGCAAAGATTGGAGAACAAGAGGATCAGAGGTGGAAGTGGAGGCAAGTTTAGTGGAAAGAGTGGAAGTGATGGTTTTCACAAAGATTGAAGGAGCAAGGAGGGTAACTTCCACATTATGAAGAGAGGAGGTAAGGAGGTCAGGATGGCAGGAAAGGGGATCAGGACCAGTTAGAGTGGTACCAGGAATGTGGATGATTTTCAAATCAAAATCAGCAAGGTTGAGGAGCAAATAAGCTTAACAATGATTAAGGACCTGGGGTCTCTTAGAAAAAAAGAGGTTCTTGTGATCTGTGAAGACTTGGATGGGGAAAGGAGAGCTGTGGAGATAATGATGCCATGCTTTCAGGGCATGGATAATCACAAGTAATTCATGATCATAGATGTCATAATTTTGTTCTGCAGGAGAGAAGGATTCAGAGAGGTAGGAACAGGGGTGCCAATTGCCATTAGAGTTGGTTTGGAGTAATATGCCTCCAGAGGCACATAGAAAAGTGTTGGTGGCAATTGCAAAGGAAGTGGTAGGATCAGGGAGATAAAGGACAGGTTTGGAGAGGAAAATCCATTTAAGTTGGTTGAAGGCAGATTGGCAGTGGGGGATCCATGCCCAATGGAGGTCTTTCTTAGTGAGATTGATAAGGGGATGAGTGATGGTGGAGTATTCAGGGATGAAATGATGATAAAAGTTTGCAAAGCCAAGGAAGGAATGAATGACTTTAACTTAATGAGGAGTTGGCCATTGAGCAATACCATCAAGCTTGACTGGGTCCATGATGAGCTCTCCAGGTTTCACAATCACTCTTAGATAGTCTACTTCTTCAGCAGTGAAGGTACATTTCTCCAACTTCAGGGGGAGGTTGAGTTCTTGCATCCATTGGAGGACATAATGAGTGTGTTCAGTATAAGTAGCTTTATTGGGGGAGTAAATCAAAAGATCATCCATGTAATCACCAACCATCCTTCAGTGAAGCCTTCCATTGATAACCATCTTTGATATGGATATTGTTGTACCTTCACCAAACATTGAACTTGATAAAGAGTTTTGCATCATGAAGTTTGTTAACAAGGTTGGAGATCAAAGGAAGTGGGTAAGCATCCTGAATGGTGTGATTGTTAAGATAAGATAATGATAGTCTTGGCAAGGATGGAGATTGCCATCCTTCTTTTTGACAAAGAAGAAGGGTGACACTTGAGGGGAGTTGAACAGACAAATCTTCCTAGATTTTAGGTTTTTGTCCAGGAAATCCTTGGTAACTTTTTGCTTGTCAGGGGATAGATCTTTCCAACTTTTGGAACAAATGATTCATCAAGGTTGATCTCATGGTCACAGGAATCAAGAGGGAGGAATGTGGTCAGTTGCCTCCTTAGAGAATACAAAAGTGAATTTGGAGTATATGCGGGGAAGGGTTTGTTACAATTTGTATGTTCCTTCATTCTCATCTCCACTACACTTGCTCTTGAAAGTGAGTGCTCACCTGTATTACTATACATTTGAGCGATAGGACATCATTTCTTTTTGCTTTTCCTTCTTGCTATGCTGATAACTTCAGACTTCACTTTCACGTGACTCAGCACATGTGCATATGTGTGCCTCATACATGTTTCTTTTCTATCTTTGCTAGAGCATGATGTGGTGCCATGACACTTCTGCTGTATGTGCTGCAGCCACATTTCAGTTTCCCTTCTATGGCTGTTTTAGGGCTGGCTTTAACTGCGCAGACCCCATGTATATTAATTGTAGTTAGAAGATTGCTTTGTCAGTCTTAATTACTTGTTCATTGCAGTCAGCCTAGGCTTGAGCATGAATTAAGGATTCGACCTTGTTTCCACTATCATTATCTCTATGGCACATTTGGTCTACAACTTGAGCATCCTCATCATTGTCTTTTCCATCATCTTTCTTCTCACTTTGAGCTTTCACCATTGTCTTGCCCTTGAGGCTTGGTTTTGGAGTTTGGCTCTCACAACAGGGTTTTCATTGGCTTAGTGGGTTCTGCCACCATGGCAAGTTCAGTAGCAGTGGTAAGTTTTTGAATGACAGGGGAACCAAGAGGAGCAAATTGAGATTCAAATTGGATACAACAATCAATGGTTCACTGATCTATGGTTGCCTGCATATAACAGGATTCTAATAGAGGATCCAAATAATTGAAGAGTCATTTGTTGGTGATGGTATTTACATGAACATGTTGAACTGGGGGATTGGATTGAGTTTCTCATAGAATCAGTTGTGTTGTTTAGTATTGAGGTGGAAGGTGGAGTGGAGTTCTTGGGATTGGTTGGTTGACTTGGCAATGGACAAAGTCTGGGTGGACCAATTGATGGAGGGGTTGACATTTTTAAGCCAAGGAAGTCTGAGGATGACATTGTCAGATCCAAGGGCCATGATGTGGAATTGGACAGAGTGGGCAATCCCTTTAACATTGATAAAGAGGGCACAGGAATGGTGGATCATACCATTTTTATTCTCAGAGTGATTGGCATTTTGGGCTTGAAGGAGTTTCTCAAGTTTTGTAGTAGGGAGACAATGTTTCTTGATGAATTTCCAATTGATGCAGTTGATATCTGCACTGGAATCTATAAGGGCATGGGTGTTGATGACTTTCATAGTATGATTTGGGATAATAAGTTGCAAAGGAAATTGCATAGTCTTCATTGCTGAGAATACTACTACAGAGATAGAAGGAGACAATGGCATTGAGGCATAATCTTCATTTAAAAACACTGAATAACAGAGACTTTCCTTTTTTCCTTGTCCTTATTGTCAATGTTGATTAGGTTTGGAACCTCCTCTCTTTCCTTTGGAACTTTCTTCACTTTTCTGGCAGGAGGTTTTGATGGGGATGGAGTGGACAGAGTAAAAGATGAAGGGAATGAGGGGCAGGTGAAGGAAAGATGACTGGCTTGGTGACAGTGGAAACAAAGTCCTTGTTTAATGCATTGTATTCTCTCTTTGGGGGTTAACTTAGAAACTTGGATAACAACATTCATGGCATCAGGATTGTGACGTTTAATGGTGGAGTGGTTGGAGGAAGGGAAATGATGGGGGGAGAATGAGTGGTGTGTAGATGAGGCCTTCTGGTCTCATTTGGAAATCTCATTTGCATGATTCCATTGGGTCTGAAAGTGGATGCCTTAGCATACCATTCACTGGAGAGAGTAGGGACAGTGTCAAGATCATCAGTATCTTAATAGCCACACCATACAAAACACCTATCCTCTTCCTCTTATCTCTGAATTGGTTGACAATATAAAAGAGTCAAATTATTTCACCAAGCTTGATATCCACTGGGGTTATAATAACATTTGTATTCAGGAAAGTAATCAATGGAAAGGGGCTTTCATCACTCTGCTAGGTCTATTCAAACCCACAGTTATGTTCTTTGGTTTATATAATGCCCCCACCACTTTCCAAGCCTTTATGAACTACATCTTCACTAACATGATTACTGAGCATTGGCTTAAGATCTATATGGATAATCTTGGTATTCACACTCATAGAACCTTAGAACTTCATCATAAACATACTCAACATGTCCTTCAAAGACTCTGCAAAGCCAGCCTCTTGGTTAAGATCTCCAAATGCTCCATCGACACTCCCACCATGGAATACTTAGGAATGATAATCAGCAAGGGACTCATCCATATGGACACCACCAAACTCTCTGCCATTGCCAACTGGAAATCCCCCTTCTCTGTCAAGGGAGTTTGTTTGTTCCTAGGCTTTGCAAACTTCTATTGCAAATTCATCCCTAACTATTCCAACATCGTCATTCCCTTTACTGTTCTTATGAAGAAGGGCCAACCTTGGGTTTGGACCCCCCTTCAGCAATGTGCCTTTGACACTCTGCATCTTGTTTTCTTTTCTGCCCCAGTTTTTTCTATCCTGGACACCTTGTTGCGAGAGCCAAACTACAATGCTAATCCTCGAGGGCAATACACTCCCAAAGATGAACGATGAGCAAGAGATGAGTGATAAAGAGGATAGTGATGACACTCAAGTCGAAGACTGAGTGCGTCAGAGAATAGGCAGCGCTTAGGCAAAAGTCAAATACGCAAATGGTGTAGAGAAGTACGATCGCCAGATCCTTAATTCGTAGGCTCAAGCGCTAACGCCAAATGCCGTGAACAAGTGAATTAGGCTGAGGAGCCAGCCTATCTAACTACCGTTTATATACATGAGAGCTCGCACGGACCTGCGCAGTTGCGCAGTCAAAGGCGGCCCTAAACAATACAAAAGTAGAAATAAATGATGTAGCCACAGTCAGCGCAGCTGTCGCTAAGGCCAAGAACAATAGGGACGCATAATGGACGCGTTCTCGTGTGCTGAGTCACGAGTACCTGAAGTGTGAAAGGTTCAGCGTAGTAAGTACAAACGCGGGAATGATAGGGTCCTAAACGCTCGAACGTATGGTGATACATGTGCGCACTCATCTTCGAGGATGAGTGTAGTGACGATAGGGATGAAAGTGTACGGATTTATAATACACCTCACACCCATTTTCTATCATGACCGATGCTTCCCTTGTTACTGCTGGTGCTATCCTCATGCAAAGGGATTCCAACAGTGACCTTCATCCCTGTGCTTATTTCTTGAAAACCTTCTCCCTGGCCAAGTGCAACTATGACATCTACAATAGGGAACTCCTCACAGTAATCCTCACCCTCACCAAGTGGAAACACTACCTTCTGGAAACTCCTTTTCCTCTCTCCATCATCACTGACCATAAGAACCTCTCATACATTAAAGACCCCTGCAAACTATCTCATTGCCAAGCCCATTGGGCCCTCTTTTTACAGGATTTTAATATCGAATGGGTCATCACTCCTGGTTTGCAAATGGGCCCTGCTAATGCCCTCTCTTGAAAGGACCTTTCTGATACTTCCCTTGACAACCAGGATTCTTCAGTTGTTTCTGATTCTGTTGTTATTAATGCTCTTGATCTTACTTTATTCAAATTCATCTCCCATTCTATATCTTCTGATCCTTTTGTCCTCCAAGTCATTTCTGCACTTAAAGACAGCTCTCCTCTTTTTTCTTATGCCACCTTTTCTAATTGGACCTTTGGAAATGGCCATCTTTACTTCAATGGTCATATATTTGTACCTCCTTCTTCCTGATCTGCCTTACTTCACACCATCCACTCTTCTCCCCTTTCTGGTCATATGGGTATATTTCATACTAAATCAATCCTTGAACATGATTATTGGTGGCCAGGCCTCACATCTTTTGTCAAGAACTTTGTTGATGGTTGCACCATCTGTCAACAAAACAAAGTTAATACTCATCCTACCATTCCTCCCCTCATCCCTATTCTCTCTTCGCACTCCCTTTTATTTAAACAACTCTTTGTCAATCTTATCACTGATCTCCCTCTGTCTGCAGGCCATGATTCCATTGTGGTTATAGTAGACCATGGTCTTATAAAGGGGGTAATCCTCACTTCTTGTTCCAAAACCATTGATGCTGCCAGAATCACCCAAGTATTCTTTGATAACATCTTCAAACATTTTGGTCTCCACAATATCCTCATATCCAATCATGGACCTCAATTTGCATCCACCTCCACCAGAGAGCTAGCTTGTCTCCTAAAGTACGACATAAGATTGTCCACCACCTATCACCCCCAAACTGATGGACAAACAAAGCAAACCAATCAAGAGCTCAAAACTTATCTGCATATTTTCTGTGCCAATAACCCTTCGTCCTGGGTGCATTTCTTATCCTCTGCTGAATTTCATCATAACTCCACCCCACATAGCTCCACCAAGAAATCCATGTTTGCTATTCTATATGATTATGAATCCCATTCTTATCCATCCCTTGGCAAAACCTTCCTTCCTGCTCTCAAAAACAAACAATCTTCCTTAGATGAACTTCACAAAGAAGCACTAGCTGTTCACGAATCCACCAGGAAACTCATGTCATCCAGATCCATCCAACAATTCTCATTCTGGAAGGTAGGAGATAAGGTCTGGCTTGAGGCATCTCATCTTTGCCTCCATTACCCCTCTTGGAAACTCACACCCAAATGACTGGGCCCATTCAAAATTGTTCACATTTTATCTTCCCTCACCTATCAACTCCAACTCCCAGGTACCTGGGAAATACATGACATTTTCCACACTTCTCTTCTATTATCTTATCACTCCACCAATACCTATGGACATTCCTTTTTTGAACCTCCACCTGATGTTATTGATAATGAAGAAGAGTACAAAGTAGAAGCTATCCTCTCCCACAAGGGTCCTAAAGACTGTGCCTAACCTCCTGGAAGGCTACTCCTTAGCAGAGATACCTGGGAACCAGAATCCAACCTCCGACACTCTGCCCTTATCTTCTTCTCTTATAAATAATGTCACAATCTTTGATAAAGACAGACTTCCTTTTGCTCAATGGTCTCTTCTTCTCCCCTCCATTCTCGAAATCTCTATCTGATGTTCCTTCTCACTCATGCTGCCCATATCCTCTATGCTGCCATCATTGATACCCCCTACATTTGTTTTGCTTTCGAGGATGATATCCCTACCTCAAAACCAATGTGACTTCTATTTAGAATGTGTTGACCAATTTCTTCTCCACTCTCCTTGTCTTACTCTCCCTCTTCCCATTCCCCCTCTGTCTCTTGAATCCTGTCTCTCATCTCCTCCTCTGTCCAAAACCTCCACCACCATCAAACCTGACTCCAAGTCTGATGACTCCTATGAACCTCCCACCATCCCAGTCCCCACTGAAAATGCCCAAATTATCACTCTTCCTAATGGCAGTCAGGCTCTCTTCTCTCCTACTCATATCCTCCCTTAAGTTGAACCCCATTGTACTCCTCCAGCATCTTCTACTATGACCTGCTTTCAGTGTCACCATAATAGTCACTATCATAAGGATTGCACTGAATATTCCTGTCTCCACTGCCACATTGCTGCTCCTGGACACACATCTTGTCAATGTCTCATTCACCAATGTGACTACTGTTACAACAACTGGGGCCCACCAATCGAGCCTACCCCCATTGAAACTGCAGCCTGTGTTCTCAAGCTGGGGACAATGTTGGTGACTGTCCATTTGAATGCCTTTTCCCTTCACAGGCAACCATAATCTATGGTGGACCATTCTCATCTGGAGTTTAGTCCTTGGATCAACAGGGGACTTCTTATCAAATCAGGGATTTGATTGTACTGCAGGGGTAATGTTACAATTTTACTCCCTTTACATCATATTGTTCTTTTCCTTTACTATTCTCCTCATTGCTCTTGGAGAGGGACAACTTACTCCACCAAAGGATTCTTCCTCATCTCTGGGTGTACTTCTGTTTTCCTTTCTCATCTTTAGTTGGACTCATCTTCTCCTCCACTGTTTCTCTTATGTCAACTAGTGTTCCTCAACATTCCATTGTATTCCTTGATTTTCTCTTGTGTTCTATTTTTCTTGGTCTGTGCACACTTTCTCCCCTTATAAATATTGTTGTACATCTCCTGTACTTCCCATTCTTGATCTATGCAATACAAGTATGATGTTAAGTCTCATCCTTGGTCAAGTCTTCTCTCGAACACCCCTGAGTTTTCTTGGACTATTTCTTGTTGAGTCTTCAGTTTGAACCTCTGTATTCTCATTGTCTCTTGAATGCCAACTCTTCAGACATTGGTCTCCTTGTGAGTATTGCCTGAGGACATTGTCCAGTAAGCAGGCATTGGTATGTATATGCTTCACATAACATTGGCAGTGGTGTTGAGGTGGTTGAAGGAGGTCTTAAACTTTGCAACAAAGTTGTCAAAGGTTTCTAGAGAGGACGAGGTGCCTTGAAGAGTGCAAAGTCAAAAGGTATCTACCCAAGAGGCAGTGGATCCCTTGGTCATATACAAGAGGATGAAGGCAACCTTTTTGTTGTCAGAGTTATAGATGGTGGAGTTGACAAGGAGGTAAAAGCAGACAGAGTTAATTCAAGGGATGGCCTGATTATAGGCCCCATCATACACCTTAGGGATAGTGATACAAAGTTCAGTGGATTTGGCTAAAGATGAAGACATGTTGACAGGTGGCAAAGGGACAAAGGGTTGAAGGAATGAAGATGGTGGAGATGGTTTTCAAGATAGAGAGAGACCAACAGCAAGTTGTTGTGCAAGAGTTTGAGATACTTTGCATTTGTGGGAAGTCACAAGTTCAAAGTCAGAGTTTGATTGATCATCCTCAGTAGAGGGTTCA
This sequence comes from Xerocomus subilludens, assembly GCA_038092535.1. Lineage (NCBI taxonomy): Eukaryota > Fungi > Basidiomycota > Agaricomycetes > Boletales > Boletaceae > Xerocomus > Xerocomus subilludens. Next base: position 3,086 of record JBBPQO010000279.1, on the reverse strand, counting down.
GAGGGTTCAGTGGAGTCAGAAATGGGGGCAGGGTCTCAAGAGTGCCACTGGGGAGGTAAGATTTGAGGGAGAAGGTGTGATGTAGTGATGGCTGGCTTGTGATGGTAGTAGCCATAAAAGATAACATTGACCTTTTCTTACACTTGTCTAGGGTAGGGCCAAAAGTAGACTTGGTTGGTTCAAGGACAGAGCAAGGTCAAAAGACTTGGGATAAGTTTTGAAGAGTGAGGGACATCCTCACTTGTTGAAAAGTTCCAAGATCAGAGACCTCAATCAAAGTTTAAGGCAGACTTAGAGAGCTCCAAGGAAAGACAATAGATTTAAAGGGACTACAATGTACAAGATACCAAGTAGGTCAAGGTTAAGGATACAAGGTGTGAAGACAAGGGTTTATATAGACTAGGGAATCAAGCATAGACCAAGCAGTGTGAGATTCTAAGACATTTGAAGAAAGTTCAAGAAAGAAGAAGAACATCATGGAAGGTTATGGAATGATGATAAAGAAGTTGAGTAAGGGTTGAACTTATAAGACATAGTACAATGCTAGGCTTAGTGTAAAAGTAAACAAGGGGGTAAAGAAAAAGACATGTAACACTAACCAACTAATCCACATACAGTAGGCAACAAAACTGATGCAATGTTTACATCACTTTGATTGATGGATGAATAACAGAACATCAATTGATGCTAGACCCACAAGCCTGGGTATCATTAGAAGGCCCTGATTGAGGGCTTTCCAAAAAATATATACATTTCTTAGGTAATTCTGACTGTATTAGAAAATATTTCAAATTTAAACAAGAGTACTCATTGCATTAGTTTTGTTGCTGACACTTTAATATTGAAACTACATGTTGACACCAGACAATGCATAAGCAATGGGTCATGTGATATATTATAAGTTCAACATGATGTAACCACATCAAAACACCATTACTTTTTTCACTTCCATCATCATGAAATTTCTCTCCATTGATCACACTACCCATATCATCTCTCTTGGAATTGGGTTATTCAACTCATCAAATTGCCCACTCTACTGGTTTCAATCAGTCTACCATCAGCAGGCTATGCTCCAAACATTGTCCTGACCTTGCTAAGTCCTCTAATTGTTCATCCATTATCATTCCTACCGATATACACCATGCTATTTGTCTCATTGGGACTGGAAAGGCTAAGAATGTTGTTCGGGTTACCAGGACACTTCAGGACATGAAGAATCACACCATCTCTTCCTAGACAATTTATTTTTATCTCAAGAAAACCAGTATGAAGGCTATGGTGAAGCAAAAATGCTCTTTTCTTTCCAAGTGTCATAGGAGGGAGTGTCTAGATTTTGCTCTGAGCCATGAGAACTGGACTATAGAGAATTAGAAGCATGTGATATGGTCAGATGAGACCACAATCAACCACATTGGGTCAGATGGTAGAAAGTGGGCATGGAAAAAGGCAGCAAAAGGCTTAAGCGATAGGCTTGTAAAAGGGACAGTCAAGTTTGGAGGGAAAGCTGTTATGATGTGGGGCTATATGACCTGAGAGGGTTTGCATGCAGAATTGAGGGTAAAATCAATGCTGACCTTTATGTGCAGATCTTGGAGGATGTTATGATTCATACGTTCTTCATCCTCATTCCAACTATGTTTGTCCTCAAAAATGAACACTCACATGTATTACCACACGTTTGAGCATATAGGACACTCTATTTCTCTTTCTTTCTCTTCTTACGATGCTGATCCCTTCAGACTTCATTTATATGTGACTCAGCGCACGTGTGCATACCTAGTACATGTCCCCTTATTTTTCACCAATGAACATGCCAACTGTGCCTACTGCATATACTGCAGCCACGTCGTCCTATTCCCTTTTCGGTATACTTTAGGGTTGCTTTTGACTGTGTTGCACAGGTCTGTGTGAATCCCTCTCATGTATATAAACAGTAGTTAGCAGACTGAGTTCCTCAGTCTTATTCATTTGTTCACGGTATTCAGCATATATGCTTGAGCCTGAATTAAGGTCTGGCTATTATCCTACTTTACACTCTCAGCATATTTGGCCTTTGCCTGAGCGCTGCGTTCTCTTTGATGCACTCAGTCTTTGACTTGAGCATCCTCACTATCCTCTTTATCACTCATCTACTACTCATTGTTTGTCTTTGGGAGCGTCTTGCCCTCAAGGGTTAGCTTTGGAGTTTGGCTCTCACATCACTTGGATAAGACTGTTTACTCGAGCACAAGACAAGTCCAACATACCGGACGACCATATCTCATTGTCAAGAACTCCCCAGAGTCTCATTGGAAAATATGGGACAGTAAGGAGCAATGTCAGGATCGGGATCAGGATCAGGATCACAGGGAGAATGAAGAGACCCCTTCGATATGGCAGATTTGAAGAGGGCCCTATGTGAGGCTGAAGAAGAAAGAAACTCCTCAGAACTATATAAGAAGACTGCTGATTCCAGGAAGTGGGACAGTGACAAAGAGAAGTTCTGATTATGGTGGACAAAACTACATCTATGGGTTGCATCCCACAAATGGAAGAATAACAGGATTCATGCCATCACTGTCCTTTCTTGCTTTGAAGGAAAGGTGGAAGGTTTTGCTTTGATAACGATGGAAAAGTGTTTGGAGCTTGAAACCAAACTAAAGAGTGATGATGAGAACGTACCCCTTTGGGGCGAGGATGCCTGGCCAAAGTAGAAGGACTTGCAAGATTATGTTATGAAGTTTTTTCAGATCAAGACGCTTGCTTGGGAGTCTTATGTGAAGTTGAAAGAGTTGCGTCAGGGAAAGATGGGGATCAACAACTTCATCCATCAATTCCACGTGCTTCAGAAGGAGGCGAAAGTCAGGCCTGATGAAGCTACATGATTGCTGAAAGGAGTGGTTTGCTATTTGATCTATCTCCAAGCTTCCCTCCATATGAATCTCACGGATGATGACTATGCTGGTCATAAGGAAGCGTATGAGAAGATTGGAAGGACCATGGAGAAGGTATCTGTCAAGCGAGGAACCCCTCAATTTCAGTCTCGAACCCAGGGAAACTATCAACCTCCTCCACACCCGCTGTTTCCTGGTCCAAGCCCACCC